>MDKH01220693.1:0-15574 GCA_005239495.1 Nicotiana undulata
GATATTTTTCTTCTTCGCGAACGCGAGGCACTGTTCGCGAACGCGAAGAGCAAAGTCCCTGAATCCAAATTCTTCTTCGCGAACGTGAAGGGGTCCCCGCGAACGCGAAGAACAACACCAGACACCAGCAACAACCATCTCAAAACAGCCCGAAATGATCTGAAACCACCCCGAAACACACCCGAGGCCCCCGGGACCCCGTCCAATCACACGACTCAGTCCCATAACACCCCGCAGACTTGCTCGAGGTCTCAAATCACATCAAACAATGCCGAAACCACTAACTGTACTCAAATCCAAACTTTATGAACTTTACAATTTTAAAATTCTACATTCGATGCCGAAACATATCAAATCACGTCTGATTGACCCCAAATTTTGCAGACACGTCCAATTCCAACTGTCAAAATTCCATTCCGACCCCGATAGCCTATTTCCATTGCCGACCAAAAATCTCCAAAAACTAACTTTCGCCAATTCAAGCCTAATTCTACACCGGACATCACCAAATTATTCTAAACACACTCTTAAGTCCCAAATCACCTAACGAAGCTATCCGAGCCATAAAATTAGCATTCCGAGGTCGTTTACCAATAAGTCAACTCTAAGTTGACTTTCCCATTTAAAGGTTATTTTTAAAGGCTAATTGACTGAACTCTCACTACAACCATTCGATTTCAAGCCTATCAACTCTAATACATCAACTACATTATAACCAATCTATAACAAGTCAATAACAACAATTATAATGCAGGTTTTACGTAACGACAGACCGAGTCGATACAGGGACAGGCCGTTCGATCCTCGGCAGTGCATAGATATTTCTTCTGACTCCGGCCGGTTGTCTTTTTTGCTGTGTGTGCATGTCTATTTGGTACTGTTTCGTGGATATTAATTTGGCAGATATTTAGGGAAAGAGAAAGTGGAAATTTTTATTTGTCTTCTGTATTACTTGGTATCCTATGCCCTATACATATTTGCTACTCACTGTCTTACATGTCTACTGCTTTCATTTCATCATTGTTATATTATACTGCTGGACCTTAGTGAGTGTCAAGTCGACCTCTCGTCACTACTTCTTCGAGATTAGACGAGATACTCACTGGGTACATATTTATTTATGTACTCATCCTGCTCTTCTGTACTTAATTGTACAGGTTCTAAGGCTGGTGCATCTGGTTATCAGACCGGATCCATATATTGACCGTAGCGGACTTCACGGTGAGTTGCTTCTCCTGGCGATTTTCGGCAGCACTCTGAAGTTTCTTTTGCTTTTTTCCCGTCTACTTATTTCAGACAGTGGGATTGTATATATTATTATCCTTTGTATATTCAGTTAGTATGCCCATGATACTCGTGACACTAGTTCCTGGCACACACGTAATAGTTGTCGTGGATTATGGACTGTATATATTTTTGGCTTACACGTCTTATGACAGCTTTTGGGTTTAAAACTGGTAAATTGTCATTCAATATCGTAATTTAACTTGTTAAGTCGGTATATGGTGAAATACTAAATACAAATAGGAAAGCACGCTTAGTGAAATTATGTTGGCTTGCCTGACCCCACTGTTGGGCGCCATTACGACTTGGGTTAGGATTCTGGGTCATGACATGATATTGTTAATTTTTTGCAATACTGGATCGTACCTGAAGGCAAGAAAGAATCTCAAGTGCTTCGACGAAGATTTGCTCATTATTGTCTAATCCGATATAATTTATATCGAAAAATGTTTGGTGGTCCTTTAGCTTGCCTTGGACTCAATCAAACAGAGTACATGATGAGAGAACTACATGAAGGACATTGCGAAAATCACGCAGGTGGAAGATCTTTAGTTAAAACACTAATCAGAGCAGGATATTACTGGCCTAAAATGGAAGAAGATGCGGAAAATCTTGTAGCTAAATGTGATAAATGTCAACGATATGCCAACAATATGCATCGACCTGCAGAGTTATTACATACAGTTATTTCCCCATAGTCGTTTATGAAATGGGAAATGAATATAGTAGGGCCTTTACCATAAGATAAAGGAAAGGTACGGTTCTTATTAGTGTTAACAGATTACTTTTCAATATGGGTAGAGACAGGATCTTTCAAACAGGTACGAGAAAAGGAGGTAAAATATTTCATTTGGCGAAACATTATATGCTGGTTTAGAGTTCCAAAGGAAATCGTATGTGATAATGGCCCACAATTTATAGGCTCGAAAATCACAGAGTTCTTTCAAAGTTGAAAAATCAAACAAATAACATCTTCAACTTACCATCCCATGGCAAATGGTCAAGTAGAGTCAACAAATAAGATTATCATCAATAATTTGAAGAAAAGATTAGAAGAATCAAAAGAGAATTGGCATTAGGAATTACTAGGAGTGTTGTAGGCTTATAGAACCACATCAAAAACAACCACGGTAGAAACACCATTTTACTTGTATATGGTTCGGAAGCTTTAATCCCAGTTGAAATTGGAGAGCCTAGCACGAGATTCACATTGGCAATAGAAGAGTCAAACGATGAGGAGTTAAGAAAAAATTTAGACTTACTCGAACAAAGAAGAGAAGCAACTTTAATACGGATGACAACACAAAATCAGATCACAGAACGATACAACAAAATAAAGGCTCACCTCAGGTACTTCAAAATTGGGGACTTCGTTCTTAAAAAGGTTTTCTAGCCAGCGAAAACAACCGGAGCAGGGAAGTTAAATCCAAATTGGGAAGGACCTTAAAAAGTTCGAGGTATCACTGGTAAAGGTGCCTACGAGTTAGAAGCCATGGATGGCAAGGTTCTACCCTCGAGTTGGAATGTTGTTCATTTGAAAAAATACTATTTCTAAGCAAATACCTGATGTGCCGGAGAATTTTGACACATTTAATACCAATTGCTTAACTTTTAGCTCGTTTTAAAAGAAATTATCTTGTAAACTTATGTAATTTTAATGTTTTGCAGTGTATGAGATTGGAGGGCTCAAGAACATGGAAATGAAATCAAAACGCCGAAAAAGGACAAGAAAATGGGCAAAATGCGATCGCAGATCCAATATGCGGACCGCATAATGGTCAGATGAACCACAAAGTCCAACAGTTGGTTGGCCAAATTCAAATGCACAAAATGCGGTCTACTACGCGACCGCATAACAGGTTTACGGGCCGCATAATGGACCGCAAACCTCCTGAAGTAATTGCTACGACCAGAAATGCGATGGTACGATGCGATCACATATCAACAATGCGGACCGCATAACCTGAATGCGATGACTACCTGGGAACTAAGGTTTCAAAGATGCGATGGTTTTTTCAAGAATGCGGACCGCATGTCTGTTATGCGACAGAAATGCGGACGCATATTTGACTTGGAAGGGCATTTTTGTCCGATTTTGACCTCGAGTTTTAGCCCACTATAAATAGATTTATTGGGGTTTTGTGGGTCATTCTTGTCTGGTTTTTTAGCTACATTACAACCTTTGAATATTCTTCTCTTTTGGAAGCTTTAGGAGTGAAGAATCTTGCACTTTGTAAGCTTTATGGCATTTATTATTCTTATCTTTTTGTATTTTAGCATGAGTAGCTAGCTTTAAATACTAAGGTTGTGGACCCTAAATGGGTGTTATGTTAATGGGTGTTTAACATTGAATATATATATATATAATGATTGGTTGATATATATTTATTTCTCATTCTTCATTTATTGGTTGTGGTTGCAAACATTAACAAGTGCCATTAAATTCTTTCTTTACTTGGAAAAGTGAGTTAGGATTGGTAGAAGTAAATATCAAAGACTCGAGGCTTTAAACCTTGTTTAATAGAATCGCTTAGGAATAAGTGAGTTTTATTTGACATAAATTGATTACTCTTATTTGCAACTCTTTTATATTTGGAAAAATCATAAAGAGGAAATACTACCCAACTATTGAAAAATATTGGGTAGTCATTTAGAAATCATTTGCATATCTAAAGGACCTTCTGTTAGAAATATATCATATTAACACCGATAGTAATACACTTCATTGAAGGGGACACAACCTTGGTTTAGTCAACCAAATTAATTACAACTTTAATTAATCAAACTTGTTACTATTTCACTGAATCATCACACAATCAATTACCATATTCTTGTTACATTAACGGAATAGAAATACGATTTAAGTTGAGATTCACACTACCAAAGTAATCTTTTTACGCCTATTCCCTGTGGAATTCGACCCCAACCTTGTTGGGTTACTATATTTGACATCGATCTCTTTACACTATTTTAAGGTGTAATTTGAGCATATCAAATTTTGGCGTCGTTGCCGGGGAATACGTTTTTGAAATTACTAAATAGTGTGCACTTTAATTTATATCTTCTTCTATTCCATCACACGTTGCTTGCTTTGTTTGGTGTACTAGGTGAAAATGTCCAATGTTGATATGATGAAGAGGAGAATCATTTTGCCGACATCGAGGAATATATTGATGATACCTACGCTATTCTCCCTCCGCGGGTTGAAGCCTCTACATTCAAAGTAGAGCACGAGTTGATCCTAATGCTAAAGGCTGAAGGATTATTTTGAAACTCAACGGATGATGATCCAACGCAACACCTTAGGAATTTCTTGGGTGTATGCGCCATGCATAAGCAAAACAACGTGTCGGATGATGCATTGAGGTTGCGGGTATTCAAATACTCGTTGGCGGCGGAAGCATAAAAATGGCTTCAAAGTTTACCTCCTCAGTCTATCACGTCTTGGCTCGAGCTTGTTCGTGCCTTCTTATCCAAGTGGTTCCCACAAAGCAAAACGTCCGAGCTCAGACATAAGATTTTCTTCTTCAAACAACTGCCAGGGGAGCATTTACATGAGGCATGGGACCGATTCAAGTTATACCTAGTGAGGTCACCGAATCATGGCTTTCCGGACCATATTTTGATGGAGAAATTCTATATGGATTTGGATCCACTATCCCAGTCCATAGCTAAAAATGCAGCAGATTGGTCCTTCATCGACAAGTCATTTCCTAGGATTACTCAAATTCTAGACAAAATGGCAAAGCATAATCAATCATGACACTCGGAAGATGCGAGCAGTGGAATTTCCTATGGTACTCCATCTTTTACCAACATGATCAAAGACAATCAAGAGAGAGACCAATTGATTGACGGTATTTCCACTAACATTGATATGTTGACAAAGATGTTCACAGAGAGTCAAACAAAAAAGGTAATGTTGTGGAAGACATGCAACCAATGGGAAGTCAAGAGTTTGAAGAAGCCAACTATGTTCACAATTCTCAAGGTGGGACAGCCAACAAAATTAATGGAGGCCAAAAATGCAAGGGCAAGGCCAACAAAATTGGAGAAATGATCAAAGTGGGCCGAGTCAAGGAAATTGGAATAACAACAACAATTATGCCAACCGAAGTTCCAATCCTTATGTTCCACCAAGGGGGCAATATCCCAATTCCTCACACTACAAGGAGGGGCCTTCGAATAAGTCCAAATTGGAGGGGATGCTTGAAAAGATCTTGCAAAATCAAGAGCGAGGTGACGCTACAATGAAAAACATGTCCGAAGTAGTGGGGTCACACACCGCTTCCATTCAAAAGCTTGAGATGCAAATGCGATACTTGTCAAGAGAATAAAATCCCAAGCTAAAAAGTACTCTCCCTAGTGATACAATTGTCAACCCAAAAGGGAATGCAAGCGGGCCATAGTCTCATTGCATGGCCATTACCACTAGAAGCGGGAAAGTACTCCAAGATGAAAGTGAACAAGTGGTTGATGTAGACAATCTAGAGCAAGAGGTGGAAGCACAAGTTGAATTGCCGGTTGTTGTTGAAAGTGAGAAGCCCTCCCAAGAGGTGAAAATACATAAAGCAAAGCATGAAGAGGTTAAGGAAAAGGTGAGTGAGACCCCAAAAGCTCCTCCACCAATTCCTCAACCTACTCCTTCGTTCCCTCAAGGCTTGCAAGAAGGGTAGATGATGGCAAGTTCGAGAAGTTCAATGATATTTTGAAGCAATTGTCGGTAAACATCCCATTCTTGGAGGCTTTCCAAGAGATGCCGGGATTTTCCAAATACCTAAAGGACTTGATGACCAAGAATAGAACTACAAAGAATGAAGTGGTGAATATGACTCACTGGGTTAGTTCTATTATTGCTACAACCACCGTTGAGAAGAAGGAAGACCCGGGAGCATTCACCATCCCATGCACTATCGGGTTGAGATATTTTGCAAGAGCACTTTGTGATAATGGGGCTAGCATAAATTTTATGCCTCTTGCTATTTACAAGCAAGCGGGATTGGGTTTTCCAAGACCTGCGAGTATGAGATTGCAAATGGCCGACCGATCAATCAAGAGACCCGTGGGTATTGTTGATGATGTCTTGGTGACGGTGGGGAAGTTCCTTCTCCCGACCGACTTTGTTATCCTTGATTGTGAGGTAGACAAGAAAATTCCTATCATACTGGGAAGACCATTCCTTGCTATGGGAAGAGCTTTGATGGACTCGGAACGAAATGAAATTAAGTTCCGAGTGAATGATGAGGAAGTCACTTTCCAAGCTAGTAAGGGTTTGAAGTTGCCAAATGCATATGAAGGGATCTCGGTCATAGATATTGTTGATGAGGTCGAGGATGCTAGTGACATGAAGATGGAGGAAGAGTGCCTTGGCGTAAATCTTGGTAAATTTTGATGGTGAAGACATGGAGGGGTACGTCGAAGCCGTGAATGCATTGGAAGGACATGGGTCCTACACTTATGCACCGAAGAAGATCTCTCTTGACTTAGAGAATAGAGCCACTCCTCCCGCAAAGCCTTCCATCATTGAGCCACCACAACTTGAGCTCAAGCCACTTCCTTCACATTTAAGGTATAAATTTCTTGGATCTAATGATACTTTACCCATAATCATTTCCTCTTTGTTGAATGATGTGTAGGTAGGTAAATTGTTGAATTTCTTGTGGGAGCACCGTCAAGAAATTGGATGGACAATAGTGGATATCCGAGGAATTCCCGCCGGAATTTGTGAGCATAAAATCCAATTGGAGGAAGGAAGCAAGCCAAGTGTTGAACACCAAAGGAGATTGAATCCTTCAATGCAATAAGTGTTCAAGAAAGAGATAATCAAGTGGTTGGATGCCAGGGTTGTCTACCCCATTGTGGATAGTTCATGGGTGAGTCCGGTGGAATGTGTACCAAAGAAGGGAGGCATGACGATAATTCACAATGAAAAGAATGAGCTTATCCCAACACGGACGGTCACCGGGTGAAGAGTATGCATGGACTATCGGAAGCTCAACAGTGCCACGTGCAAAAATCATTTCCCTATGCCTTTTATTGATAAATGCTTGATCGGCTAGCGGGAAGATCATTCTATTGCTTCCTTGATGGGTATTACGGTTACAACCAAATCAACATAGCATTGGAGGACCAAGAGAAGACAACATTCACTTGTCCTTATGGAACTTTTGCCTTTGCCGGATGCCATTTGGCTTGTGCAACGCTCCGGCTACCTTTCAATGATGCATGATGTCCATACTCTCCGACATGGTGGAGGATTTCCTAGAGGTTTTCATGGATGACTTTCGGTGGTAGGTGACTCTTTTGAGAATTGTCTTGACAATCTTAGACAAGTGCTCAAGAGATGTGAGGAAACCAACCTTGTGCTTAATTGGGAGAAATGCCACTTCATGGTGGATGAAGGCATTGTCTTGGGGCACAAAATTTCAAAACATGGCATTGAGGTTGATCGAGCAAAGATTGAAATCATCTCTAAACTTCCTCTCGGTAAAAAGTATCTGAAGCTTTCTAGGGCATGCCAGATTCTATCGGAGATTTATCAAGGACTTATCCAAAATTGAAAATCCTATGTGCAAGCTCCTTGAAAAATACGCCAAGTTTGTGTTTGATGAAAAGTGCCTCAAAGCATTTGAGGAGCTAAAAGAGAAGCTCACCACGACACCCATTATTGTCACACTGGATTGGTCTCTTCCATTCGAGCTCATGTGTGACGCCAGTGGTGTAGCAATTGGAGCAGTTTTGGGTCAACGGAATAACAAGGTTCTCCATCCTATTTATTATGCAAGCAAGACACTCAATGGTGCGCAAGTGAACTATATAGTGACGGAGCAAGACCTTCTTGCCGTTGTGTTTGCCTTTGAAAAATTCCGAGCTTATTTGTTGGAGTCTAAGGTGGTGGTCTACACCGACCATGTTGCTCTTCGCTATCTCATGGAGAAGAAAGATGACAAACCAAGACTAATTCGGTGGGTCCTTTTGTTGCAATAATTTGACTTTGAAGTCAAGGACCGCAAGGGCACAGAAAACCAAGTGGCGGATCATCTCTCTAGGCTTGAAGAAGACGGGCGACCAAAGGAAAATCTTGATATCAATGATGCCTTTCCCGATGATCACATCTTGGCATTATCTTCTTCATCTACTCCTTGGTACGCCGATATTTCCAACTACTTGGTTAATGACCTCATTCCGGATGATTTGGAAGCATACCAAAAGAAGAAGTTCTTGAGAGAGTGTCGGCAATACTACTGGGAAGAACCATTCTTGTTCCGTATTTGCGCGGATAACATCATTAGAAGGTGTGTTCCAGAAGAGAGATTATGCCAATTCTAAAGGCATGCCATGACTACCGGTTGGGGGTCATCACGGGGGTAATCGAACGGCGGCAAAGGTACTTGAATGTGGTTATTATTGGTCGTCGATTTATTATGATGCCAATAAAATGGTCAAGTCTTGTGACCAATGTCAGAGCCAAGGATCAATCTCTAAGAGGCATGAAATGCCAATACACTTTGTGATGGAGGTCGAGATTTGTGATGTTTGGGGAATTGACTTTATGGTCCCCTTTGTGAGCTCATGTGGTATGAAATACATATTGGTGGCTGTGGACTATGTGTCCAAATGGGTTGAAGCAATTGCCCTACCAAACAATGAGGCAAGGAGTGTGACCGCGTTCTTAAATAAAAGCATATTCACACGGTTTGGCACTCCTAGAGCCATTCTTAGTGATGGTGGGTCTAATTTTGTAACAATTCTTTCACGGGGCTAGAGAAATATGGCATCAAGCATAAGGTGGCCACACCTTATCATCCTCAATCAAGTGGCCAAGTTGAAGTTTCAAACCAGGAGATCAAGAATATTATAGCAAAGACTGTTAGTGCAAAAAAGACCGACTGGTCAAGGAAGCTAGATGATGCATTGTGGGCATACCGCACGGCGTACAAGACCCCTATTGGCACTTCCCCTTACCGGTTAGTCTTTGGCAAGTCTTGTCATCTACCTGTAGAACTGGAGCACAAAGCCATGTGGGCTCTAAAAAGGTTGAACTTGGACTGGGATGAAGCTGCAAATTTGAGGTTAACACAACTCAATGAAATGGAGGAATTCCGTTTCCATGCATATGAAAGTGCAGTTGTGTACAAAGAAAGGATGAAGTTTGTCCACGACAAAAAGATCTTGAAAAGAGATTTTAAGTCGGGTGACTTGGTTTTTCTCTTCAACTCAAGGCTCAAATTATTTTCGGGAAAGCTCAAATCGAAGTGGTCCGGTCCGTTCAAGGTGGTAGATGTATCCCCTTTTGGAGCTGTGGAATTAGAATATGAGGATAGGCTCCGAACCTTCAAAGTAAATGGCCAGCGAGTCAAGCACTACTTGGGCACAGCTGGAGAAAAACATGTGGTGGAACAATTGTCTCTCAAAGATGGTCCATGCCCGACCAATGAGTGAACCCAAAGAAAGGCCAACTTCGTCGTGCCGCGACGTTAAATCAAGCGCTTCATGGAAGGCAACCCATGTGTGGTAACATCCTTTTTCTCCTTTAAATTTTAATTTTTATTAAATAGATTTAATTGAGCAATTTAAGGTGTGTGTTAGAGTGCAGGTGATTCAAAAGATCACAAAACAGCTTAAAATTGCGAGTGAAAGGGAAGAAAAGAAATCATGGGAAGTCTGTGACACATATGCGATCACATTTTAACTAAGCGGACCGCATAGTGGTCGCATACCTGGAAAGTTTGTTTGGCAAAAAGGGGTGGCTGAAATGCGGCGAAGACCTGAACTTTGCGGACCGCATACTAGTTATGCGATCACATATATGCACCGCATTGTGAAAGATGAACAGTTTGAGTAAAATCACCGCATAACAAGTATGCATCACATTTCTCCAGGTAAGTAACCCTACCCCCTTCGCACAACCCCCATCATCAGCACCCCGACGCTCAAACACACACACACTTTGCACTTAAACAAAACAAAAACAAAAGAAAAAGAAAAAGAAGAAAGGAAAACGGCTAGTTTGAAATTGAACAAGTGAACAAAGATTTCAACTGTGGATTCATCCCCTTGATTGTTTCTTGCTCATCCTATTATGGTATGTTCTCCTTTCCCGACTTCAATCCCTGTTAATTTTTAGTTTTAACTTTGTTGTGTGTGTCATGTTTTGTTTGTTTTCTTTTGTTTTTGTTCGTTCTTCCTATTCGTCCTTGGGTGTATCTGCTCGACATGGAGGGGATACTTGAAAAAACTGATAGGTCTGGCTTGTTGGGTAATAAAATTAGGGTCGCCATTGTTGGGGTAAGAGGAAGTTGTGAGAACGATGAATTTTTTGCAGCCCGCATAGTCGTTTTGTGGTCCGCATCAGTGTCACATATAAAACCCTAGGTGACTTGAGGAATATGACATAATGCGGAGGCTTTGCGATCGCATAGTTGATATGCGGACCGCAAAGCCATCGCATACCTCAACAGTTTAGAGCCTGAAATGACATGTTGTTTGCGGCTACTTTGCGATCACAAATCCATCTTTGCGGTGGGTTTTGTGATCACATAATGTGATGACCTTTACAAGTGCATAGTTCTGTGATGGTTATGCAAATCGCATAATGGATATAGGATCGCATAATCCATCATAGAACTAACCTTCTTCAGCAGACATAAGTTTTGCGACAAGTTTGCGGTCCGCGTAGTGGTTATGCGACCGCATAACTGTCGCATTCTTGACTTTCTTTTGTAACTCTTTCTTCTGATGTCTGTTATGTCGCTCACACTTTTTTTCTTTGCAGATATGGCTCCCAAGAAGTCTGTTTCTACTAAGAAAAGTGCTTCCTCCGGCCATCAAGCACAACAAGCCAAACGTTCACGACAAGAACCATCCCAATCCACTGATGCACATCCCTCCCAGTCTGTTGAGGAGGAGACCCTGCCATCAGTTGATCTAGTAGCTGAGGAAAGAAGAAAAGGAGGAGATGATTTCCAACTCAGGTTTGGGGTCACAGACTCTAGGACCCTATATAAAGAATGGCTCACGAAACGAAAAATCCTTGCCGAGAAACAACTAAGTCTGAACGGTCTACAAAAGCAGCAACCTCACATATTAGAGAACATCAAAGCTAGAAAATGGGAGTTCTTCACTGAGTTTCCTGATGAATTCAATGAAACACTGGTGCGTGAGTTCTATGTCTCCTACGGGGCCTCCAGAACACCTCACCACAGGCGCAACAAAGTATTCTGCGAGACTGTCTTGGTTCGGGGGAAGCAGGTGCTTTGTGATAGGGCAGCAATAAATGATCAATATTTTTCAGACGGGCGTCCGGGCACAGCTGAGTATGAGGCCAAATTGGCCAACAGAGATGGTGAGCATGCCTGGGTTGCATCAGTGATCGCCAAGGGGACCCCAACTTTGATTGACCCTCAACATAAAATTTACAAGGAAGATCTTACATGAGAGGGTCGGTTCTGGCTCAATTTTGTCACCTCCCGCTTAATACCATCTCGGAATGAAACATATATAAGCATTGAGAAAGCTCTTCTCATTGCATGCATTATGATCGGGATCACGATCGATGTGAGTGACATCATCTTCTGAGAGTTAGGGGTTCGGGCAAATCAGACAGCCATGTCAGTTCCTTTCCCATGCTTGATCACAACCCTCTGTCAGGCTGTGGAAGTCCCTACAATGCCACACATTGACAAGATAGGAAAAGGGCTGAAGGATATCGACATCATGCGCATTAGTGACGCGGTGACACAGGTAGATGCTGCTCCTCTAGAGGTTCAGATCCAAATTCCTACTGAGACAACATCTCAGACTCCCAGACTCCTGTTTCACCTCAGGCCACAATGGCATCCATTGCTACTTCACAACCTACCTCTCAGACCACCATTGCCCAGCCGTCTGCCTCACTGCCAGTTCTTTCGAGGCTCGGTCTCTTAGCTCAACATACAAATGCTAAGGTAGACCAGCTTCTGAAAGATCTCCCTACACTCATCAGGCAGGCATTGACCCCTAACCAGTCCTCAGTGACGGCCCTACAGCAGCATCACACATCTTATGAGGGCCACCTGAAGAAGCTTGAGGTGCGGATTGAAAAGATAGAGCGAGGTGAGGTTGGAGACCTGCCAAAGCTCCGTGATGATGTTGTTATACTGAAGACTGAGCTCCACAAAATGCAAAATATGGAGTTCGATCTATCCTCCCTCATACCCAAGGAAAGAGAGCAGGGAGCGGGCACGTCCGTGGCTGGATTAGGTCTTGATTTCTCCACTTTGATGACAGTTCCTGCACCTCAGATTGTCGGGGCTTCCCTGACTCCAGCTCCCCCTACACGCATTGACATACCTTCTAGGGATGATTCCGTACACTCAGTAGAGTTTGAGGGTGGGGAGTCAGGCGAGGAGGAGACTGATTATGAGTCATGGTCTGAGGAAGATGAAGGTCCTCAAGAGAAGAGCAAGCAGGTGGTTGTCCCCACAGCTGTAGAGGAGGAAGAAGAAGCAAAAGTGCGAAAGGCGATAGAGCATTCATTAGTAGACATGGCTACTCAGGCCAAATCATCGACCATTCCGCCATCAGCAGGCGAGGCTAGTAGCTCACAGGCACCAGTTCCAGTATCAGGACAGTTGGAGATCCCTCCTCCATCAGTGGAGGTCACTCCCCAGGCTGCGACCTCATCGGCCTCAGCTCCAACAGCAGAGGGTGACCTCACCATCACTCAGCCGGCTTCCGACTCCCATAGCGCTTAGTGCGCCTCAGGGAGCCCCTAAACTCTGTTTTACATTTCTTATGCATTGGGGACAATGCATGCTTTTTAGTTGGGGGTGGGATAGCCTTGTATGAATTTGTGAAATCCTTGAACTATTGTACATACTTTTGTGTTATATAAGCAAATTCCTCGTTAACTTTTGTATATACTTGTGTTATCTTTGTAAAAAAAAAAAAAGTAGATAGTTGGATGCATGTTCATCTTTAGTAATTAGCAATGAATTCACCTTGGTTTTTCTTCGCTAGGTTCTTTTCCAAGGGTGTAATAGTAGAACCATGGCAGTAGGATGAAACGTGTTGACCGGTTTGATGTAATTGTCTAGTTTCAAGCATGTCTATCTATAAATAACCTATACTCTTCCGTGATAAAAAAAAATATAAATCTTATGGTTTATCATCTGTGTGAACATGAGCCTCGCTCTTTGACTCTATGTGTACTTAGAATATGCATGTAACACGATGAAAGCTCCGAGTTGCCAAGTGTTGACTCGAGGGCTAAAACTATGTTGAGTCAAACAGTTCGTGTGCCATGTGTGTTAGTCTTTGTATAAATAATTCTTGTGTTTACTTCTGTTGTCTAGAACTTGCCCGGTTAGTCTTTCGATGCTAATGATAATCACATTTGGTTGGAGAAATGACCTTAGGTAGTCTTTGTGATATTGGAAAACCCAGTTAGCCTTTCAAGATACCCATTGTATACATATTATCACTAGTTACCCCATTTGAGACTTTAACCTTTTTGTCGTCACCTCATTACAAACCTTTCCCCTTTCTGTAAAATAATTCCCTCTTTTAAACCCGTCCCTCCTTGAATATTGAGAATGAGGCTAAAAGCCTAAGTTGGGGGTGTGGTGTCAAGTCGGAAATTGGCAAGGTTGTACATTGAGTGTAGGTATACCTCAAAATATTCTTAATAAATTATTCAAGCTCCAAAAGAAAAATACAAAAAAAAATATAAGAGAAAAGAAAAAAACAAAGTTGTGTATATATATACAAATATGGAGCCTTGAAGAAAATAGAGAGGTGTTTAAGGTGGTTTGATGTTGGTAACTAGGAGCCAATGAGGGCTATGTGGTTTGAAAAGAAGCAAAGGGAAACAAGAAAGGAAAATGTGAGCAGTGTTCAAGGAGAGTGTAGTCACTTGTACCCAAATGTTTATCCGACCCTTCCCTAAACCTACATTACAAGCTTAAAAAGTCCTTATGGGATCTCCAACCGAATGTTCTTGAATAGGAGACAAATTAAAATAAGGGCAAGCTTATGGTATGATGTGTTGTAACACTTGAAACTTTTTGTGAGAGTGAGTGTCTTTGTAAATATGTCCCTTTTTGCTGTCTTTGTAAATATTGTGAGTTGGGACCTTCTTTCTGGTGAGGGCACATGAATTGTGAGGTTTAAAAGAAGTTGAGTTCTTGAAGTCGGATGCAAGTGCACTCAGTTGAGAGTAACATTTTGTCAAGTTGGTCGAGGCTCAAAGTTCACAAGTTGATTAGTTTCTTTGTAAATAACAGTGATTGTTCAGGAAGGGTAAATAAACGAAAGTACATGCTTGTAATACTGACGATTAACACTGTCCGTGGTCACTATTATTTCATGTTGTTTTAGTTGGAGTTTAGAATAGGATAGTGTCGTTTTGGTTTCTTGAGGACAAGCAAGAGTTTAAGTTGGGGGTGTTGATGTGCCGGAGAATTTCGGCACATTTAATACCAATTGCTTAACTTTTAGCCCGTTTTAAAAGCAATTATCTTGTGTACTTATGTAATTTTAATGTTTTGTAGTGTATAAGGTTGGAGGACTCAAGAACATGGAAATGAAATCAAAACGCCGAAAAAAGAACAAGAAAATGGGAAAAGTGCGATCGCAGATCCAACATGCGGACCGCAGATCCAGCATGCGGACCGCAGATCCAGCATACAGACCGCATAATGGTCAGATGAACCCCGAAGTCCAACAGTTGGTTGGCCAAATTCAAACGCACAAAATGCGGTCCACTATGCGACCGCATAACAGGTTTGCGGTGTCACGACCCGAAATCCCACCTTTCAGACCGTGACCGCGTCTAACGTTGAACCCGCTAGACAAGCCAACGTACACAACATTTTGACCTCGATAAAACAACGTAACGGTATTAAAGCCATTAACCTTCAAACCTTTACTGGAATATCTCGAATTCATTTACTTTCAACCTTTACTGAAACATCCCAAATTACCTCAAAACTTTTACATCAGAAAATAATAATACTTCAAAAACGCATAATGAAAGGATAAAGACAATAACATCGCAACATCCCAAAACCGGGGTGTCATAACCTCACGAGCTATCTAAACTAAGTGCTAAATACAGAGTCTGAAAGGAAATATATAATTGTCTTGGAACTAGGAGAAAAAGTAAGACAATGACGAATCCAAATGCAGGAGAGACACCAAGGCCCACGAATGCCAGCGGGTATACCTACGGACCGCTGGGCATACTCCCAAGTCCCATATTTTCCTACGGACCCTCCGGGGCCGTCAAATCACAGGTCCGGGTCCGTTT
>MDKH01138896.1:0-16734 GCA_005239495.1 Nicotiana undulata
AGAATGGCCTCCAACATATGCATCATCCTCTCATTTTGAGCATTTGAGAGTTCTTCTTGGTTTTGTTCAAGTGCCATGGATTCACCTTCTTGGTTGTCACTCACGTCCAAGGCTTTTTGAGCCCTTGAAACTTCAATCATTGCGTCCATTTGTAAGTGAAACCTTTCAAGTGCCAAATCATTTTGGAGATTGGTCTCCAAAAGTTCCTCCAAGGCATGTTGCTCATGGTTTCCTTTTTCAAGTAGACATTCCAACATGAGCTTGAACTCTCCATTGCTATTATGCTCAAATTCCTCCACTTCATTGCCCCTAAAATTTCCATCACAAAAAGTAGATTCATCATAGTGGGGGCTCGGGGAAGGGACGGACAAATACAAACAATCATACACATGACCATTTTGGCCACCACACCTATCACAAATACTCCACTCATGGGTTTGAAATTGTGCGCACAAGTCATCCCCGGGAGAATTTAAACAATTTTGCCACGAGTGTGGTCCTCCACAATAAGGACAAGGGTCATCAAAATATGAACAACTACCATTTGACCAATATTCATTATATGATGCCATTTTTTTTTTTAATATGAAAAATTAAGAACATAAACAAGAAAAATTAATTAAAAAAATATTCACAAATTTGGATCAAAGCACTCAAGCTTACTTTTCCAACAACCAATAACCTAAGTTACGCCTATTGTTCCCCGGCAACGGCGCCAAAATTTGATACGCTCAATTTACACCTTAAAAGAATGTAAGCGATCGTTGTCAAATATAGTAACCCAACAAGGTTGGGGTCGAATCCCACAGAGAACAATATGAGGGCGTTTAGGAATGCTAGAGAATTATCACTTATCGCGCAGTGCCAAACAAATATGATTTTGGGTTTTTGATAATTGTTTATAACTAAATGCGAAAATATAAACTAACCTAGAAAGCAATTAAAATGATAGATAACAACAAGTTTCGATGCTTCGGGTATTACACTCGAGTAACGATCCAATGTATTTCATGATTTTACAAAGGTGAGCAGGTAATGTCCTGGAGGAGTTTAGAAGTTGCCTCGGCCGGGCAACCCAACTCATACGCCCGCCACCACTAGTAAGAGGCTCCCCTGAGCAGGAACGTTGTAAAAGCAACCCTGCTCCTCTTCAAAATACCTATAGTATGGAGAATACGGTGATACTCTTTCAGAAAACCCTAGGCATCATCTGTCGCCAATCCACTGAAGGTAGGAGGGTGGTACTTGTGGTACCTCTCAAGTCTAAAGGGTCATGTACCCATGACTCAAATTTTCCTTGCCAAGCTACATGTGTTCTTCCTCATATGATGTCGGGCTGAACTGGAACCACAGGTTGTGTCATCATGACACTTCGAACCTGACCAACGTGAACTGGATACTCTAGAGTGCGCGCCAGGAGTCTGAGTCCCTCCCCCGATATTTGAAGTAGATGGTGCAACTGGAATCAACCCTGCCTGAGCCAATGTACCAAACATACTCATGAACTATGCTAAAGTCTCCTAAATTCCAGGGGAATAGTAGGCCCCTCTGATACCTGTCCCACAACTGGAGCAACTGGCGGCTCCTCAACTGTTGCGCTAGTAGGTGCCCTAGCTGCGAACGTGCCCCTCTTCGGCCTCTGCCTCTGCCACTAGCGACACCTGCTCTGGGGGCAGCGTCATCAGTAAATAGAGCTCGTGTCCTCACCATCTGTGAGAGAATGAAATGATAAAAGCTCAACTTCGAGATCAATAAACTTGCACGATAGGAATGAATGGTGTGAAACTTTCTTGATAGTTCTGTCGCCTCTCGAAGATTAGTATAGATGTCTCTGTACCGATTCGCAAGACTATACTAAAATCGCTTATGACTCGTAGCACCCATGAACCTAGAGCTCTGATATTAACTTGTCACGACCCAATTTTCCCTCTATTAGGTATTGTGCTGGACTTAGTCTTAGGGACTACGTAAGCCTAGCATTAACTGAAATAACAACAATATTTAACTAACATATAACAATTTTGAAATAGAATCTCAATAAAATTGACAGTCCCAAAGCTGGTAGTACAAGTCATAAGCTTTATAGAGTTTGCTAGAAAACCTCTAAATACAGTTGTTTCGAAATAAGGATAAAACAGTGCAATACAAAAACTAGAATGTGGCTCAGAAGCCTGCGAACGCAACAACAAGTTTACCTTGAGTATCCACAACAACAATCTGCACAATTAGCTAACAATCAACTGACTTCAAAATACCTGGATCTACACAAAAATATGCAGAAGTGTAGTATGAGTACACCACACGGTACCTAGCAAGTTTCAAAACTAACCTCAGTGGAGTGGTGACGATGGACAGTCAAGACACCTACTGGACTAGATAATCTGGACAAATATAAGTGTAGAACCAACAGAGTACGATATCTATATAAAGACTATGCATAATAACAAAATTATAAGGTAAATTTACAGTAAGTAAAAGGAAAGCAACAACTTACAGCGAAACACCATAATGATGACATAGTAGAATGAGCAAAACACGGTTTAAATATGATGAGTCACGGATAAAGGAAAGGCAGGTAGAAATTCAACAAAAAAAATGACCGCGTTCACACCAGATTATAGCCAATAACCTCCATGAGGTACCAAACCTCAGAATATTCACAATTCACGGGTCCCAATTCATGAACCATAACACTTGACATTGTGTGCTCTCATTATAATCTATAACCGCATTGATGACTCACGTTCCAATAGAGTCACTCTCACATAGAAGGCAAGTAAACAAGGGCGTTCATCTATACTCAACAATATCAAGATCTATCCTCTTAACCGATAGGGATGATTACTATGTGTATGTTTGTGCAAGTGTTCGAACATAGTTCATGCCAGCTAGTAAATATAGAGAAGATGGACAGCACGTAAAATGTTTTTCCACAATTTTCCACAAAATAGAACTCACGCAGGTAAGTGAACCACTACACAAATATCAACAACAAGAATTCCACCATGCCATCAGAAGTCATCACATATCCATCCCTGACATAACTCAGCTTGTTTCGTCATGTGTGCAATAATAAAGTAGGTGCCTGCCTTGTCTCACCACACATGCATAATAATGTTCCCACCTTGTCTCACTACATGTGCAATCCACATATATAGCCTGCCTTGTCACGCCATATGTGCAAATATCAATAGTAACAATAGCACGACAGAAACCTCGTGCATCACAATAACAACCCCACAGCAGAAACCTCATGCATCACAGTAACTATCGCACGACAGAAACCTCGTGCATCACAAGAACAAGTACAACAACAACAATGACAATAATACAAGAGTATGTCATGTAAATCAACTAAAGGACTTTCGATCACAAAAAAATGGTAGAACTAGTTCACAAGGAATAATCACGATAGAGAATGCTAGTCATAATAGGAACAGCTCAACAACGATAAATAATATGTAACAACGGTCCCACAAAATACAGTTCAACAACGAGGGAGATAACACGAGTCAATAATTCAAAATAAGGATAATTCAACTAAGATATAGGATAACTAAACTTCTTTTAAGGTTGAGAATTACGAAAGGGATACAACAAATTCAATTAAGGATAGGTTGCGGGAAGATAATCATAACCTCAATTAAGGATGAACAATTACAGAATAGATAATTATTCTTTCAATTAAGGAGAAGCGATTAGGGAGGGATAGCATGGCAATAGAAGGGGTAATCAACTTCAGTTAAGTTATATAAGAGTCAAATAGGCAATAAGAGTGGATCATGAAACAATTCATTCCAATTAAAGTAGGTTGATGTGAAACTAGTATCTAGGAACTTAATCATAACAAAACCATCTTCATACTCAATGAATACAAGTAACTAAGAACCCTAAAAGGCCAACTTTCCACAAATAAGCCCGAGCACGAACTTGTCACCTCGTGTACATGGGCATCACATGATACAATTAGAATAGAAGACTCAAATCTTAAGGGGTAGTTCCCCCGCACTAAGTTAGGCAAGATACTTACCTCAGAGCAGACAGAACGATACTCTAAAATGAACTTCTCGGGTGAAATAACCTCCGGATGGCTCCAATCTAGCCAAAATAACTTCAAAGAATAAATCAAACTCATAAGAAACTATTCTGGGTCATAAAGTTTCAATCTTCATCAAAATCTAAAAAACGACCCCCAAGCCTGCACCTCGGAACCCGAAAAATTTCACAATACCCGAACACCCATTCGGATACGAGTTCTACCATACTGAAATTATAAATTTCCGATACCAATTAGCCCCTCGAATTATGATTTTACATTTTGAAAGTTTCCTTAAAAAATTCCGATTTTCTCAACTCAAAACACTAATTTAATAATAAAATAATGGAATATCACAAATTCTAGGTTTACCCAATCAATTTTCTTAAAAAAACCATAAAGAATTACTCAAACCCGCGCTCTAGAACCCCAAAAATGGTTAAGATGGTTAACCCTCGAAATGGAAAACTATACATTCTGCCCAGGCATCAATGCATCGCGTTTGGGAAGAAGAAAACTAAAGGCTGCCAAGATGTGCTTCGCAAACGCGACGGGCTGCTCGCGAACGCGGAGAGGAAAATCTTATGGCCCAATGACTGATCTATGCAAGTATACCTCCACAAGTAATACAAATAAGTAGCACTACTCATACAAAGTTAAGGGCAGTATTCAAATTCAGAATACTAAGACATGGTGTCTAGATGAGTTCAGATTGCAGATTTGTTCTATAATTCAAAAAAGGAGTCCTAATCAGTTTTGCCTATTGATTTTTTAAGACCTATTGAGGATTAAGCAATGTATACATAGGGACAGATTTCTTATTTTTAAGCAAGTTAATCACCTAAGGCTTGCCTAGGTGTGAGCCAGTGTATACCAGCTATCAGAATTACTTAGCGAAAAACTATTTGAAATTAGATTACCTAAGCATGTTGTCTTAGGGGGGTTTAGAACTCAGAATTATCAATAGTTGTTTGCGAGAAACTTAGTGAAGTTGTTTTTATTCCTTTTCTTGCATCAGTAGTTAAACTAGGCTTATTTAAGCGAGTATGAATGCAAACCTAAAATATGGTATCTAATGCATAGAGATGCAGAATGATTAGTATATGACTAAAGCATGATCTCTAAATGCACATAGAATTGTTCAGTTGTTAAGCAGGATTTGTATATTTTATGTTAATAACCCTAAGAACAGGATTTCTAAATGATAGTTGTAAGCATACAACAATGTCAATGTGATGCTCAAGCAGCGCCTTAGTGTGACGACCCAAAAGGTCATCCTTTGATAATTTAGCTAAATCTGTGTTTCGAGGCCCCGAAAGCCTCCATTAATCTCACCTCGATATGTGTGCGTAGCCTGGGCGTGTAGCCAGGAAGCTCTTATGTGAGAACTTGATGAAAAATGGAATTTATAATAATTAATGGAATAAAGTTGACATTGGTAAATAGACCCGGATTCGTGATTTGACGGTCCCAGAGGGTTTGTAGGAAAATATGGGACTTGGGCGTATGCCCGGAATCGAATTCTGAAGTCCCAGGTCCGAGAAATGAATTTTTAAAGAAAATTGTTTTCTGAAAATAATAAAGGCTTATGAAATTGAACTTCGATGTGAAACCTATGTTACCGGGCCCCTATTATGATTTCGGAGCCCGGAACATGTTCAATATTTGTTATTTGAGTTATCTGTGAAATTTGGTAAAGAACGGGCTTGATTTGACATGTTTCGGATCTAAAATGGGAAATTGAGAGTTAATGAAGTTTTGAGGATTTTTCTAGAATTTTAAATTTGGTTTGGAACGTGATTTTATGTTGTCGAGGCCCGAATGTGATTCCGAGACCGGGAATAGTTCCGTATGGTTATTTATAACTTGCCTGCAAAATTTGATGTCATTCCGAGTCGTATACGTGGGTCCAGCGCATTTTTATAGAAATCTAGAGTTTGAAAGGCTTAAGTTATGAATTCAGGGGTTTTGGGATGTGATTTTTAGTTTTAGCGCTGTTTTGACTGTTCCGTGTGCTCGAGCAAGTACGTATTATGATTTGGGACTTGTTGGTATATTTGGACGGGGTATCGGGTGGGCCCAGGTTACTCCCAGACCCCGCACGAGGCCAAAAACCCAGCTAAAAACACTGCTAGTGCAGCTGTTGCTGGTGTGACCGCAGGTGCGGTTGCCCAGCCGCAGGTGCGAGACCGCTCCTGCGGTCCCAGCCCCGCAAGTGTGCACCTTCCGCAGGTGCGGACTGTTTTCCACAGGTGCGGCCCCCAACTCCCCAGGTGCGAACCCAGCTCCCCCGGCCATTTTCCGCAGGTGCGGTCCCAGGGTCGCAGGTGCGGAAACCCCTGTAGACAGACTTTTTTTAAAGTGAAAAACTCGGGTTTTCTTCATTCCCTTCATACTAAAAACCCCATTAGAGATTTTTGAGCTTGGGAAGAGCACACCACGATCTAGCTACTGTTAAGGTAAGTTAATTCCTTCCTAATACTAGTTTCATGCATGCATAATTAATGGGATTACCTACTAAATTAATGGAAAATCAAGAATTGGGTAGTGGATTTAGGGTTCTTGAGAAATTGGGGTATTTTCCGTTTAATGTTATGAATTCAAGTAGAAACTTCATATTAATGATCCTTAGGCTATGGGCGAGTGATTCCTCCGAGAATTATCAGGATTCAAGCATGCGGGCCCGGGGTCGAATTTTAGTATTTTTGGAAGAATAGTAGAAAATGTATAATTAGGATTTGGAATTGGTTATTGAGTAATTGTTGATGTTAATAAATCCATTATGTCTAGATATTATCGATTATGAGTTGGATTCGAGAGGAAAGGCTGTGATTGAGGCTTGACTTGCATTTTTGAGCCGAGTTAAGTGTTTGGCCTAACCTTAGCTTGAGGGAATAGGTATAGAGTCTTATTTGCTATGTGTAATCATGTCCAACGTATAGGTGAGGTGAGGGGTACCTATATGTTGTAGTCAAGCATACCCGTAGGTCAAATGTGATGAATCATACCATGTTCTTAATATTCTCTGTACTTTGAGTAATTGGTGATTTAGAAGTGATACCTTGATGTTGTTCCATGACATGGGGAGTTATTGTGTTATTTTTTTCAGATGAGGTTTTTACTAATGATATTGTATTTCTAATGCGAGGTTGGTTATAGCTGAGTCCCTTACTGGGACGATAGAATTTTATGAGTATTTCCATACACTTGAGACTTCTTATTGTTGATTTTCACATTATATTGTTGCTTTTATATTATTTATCGCACGAGAGGACACGATGTGCTGATTGATTATTATTTATCACACGAGGGGACATGTCGTGTTGATCGTTTATTATTTATCGCACGAGGGGACATGCCGTGCTGATTGTTTATTATTTATCACACGAGGGGACATGCCATGTTGATCGTTTATTATTTATCGCACGAGGGAACATGCCATGCTGATTGTTTATTATTTATCACACTAGGGGACATGTCGTGTTGATCGTTTATTATTTATCGCATGAGGGGACATGCCGTGCTGATTGTTTATTATTTATCACACGAGGGGACATGCCGTGTTGATCGTTTATTATTTATCGCACGAGGGGACATGCCATGCTGATTGTTTATTATCTATCACACGAGGGGACATGCCCTGTTGGTCGTTTATTATATATCGCACGAGGGGACATGTTCTGCTGATTGTTTATTATTTATCACACGAGGGGACATGTCGTGTTGATTGTTATTGTTATCACACGAGGGGACATGCCGTGCCGATGTGTTACTGTTTGATGCACGAGGGGACATTCTGTCCCGAGTGATTTGTGAAGTGATGCACAAGGGGTCATGTTGTGCCTTGTGTAATTCATTATCCGTTCTGAGGTGTTAAATTCCTATTTTTACTGTTACATTTCAGTTGTTACCCTGTTCGACTATGCTAGTATTTGTTGCCCCTTTTACCACCAGCATGTTCTCCCCGTATCTGTTTTACTTGCTTATTTCCACCAATATCTTTCCTGTTATTATATAGAATTGTGCAGGTACGTATATTGTTGTCGGTCCTAGCCTCGTCACTACTTCGCCGAGGTTAGGCTCGGCACTTACTCAGTACATGGGGTCGGTTGTACTGATGCTACACCTGCACTTCTTTATGTTGTGCAGACTACGTAGCCGGACCCGGTGGTCACCGACGGTCGGAGCATTCCATCAGTTCATACAAGAGACATCGAGGTAGACCCACAGACGTTCGTGGGCCTTGGCGTCACCTTCTACCCTTCACTTTCAGCTCTGTCTTATCTTATAGTTTCAACGACAGTCATATGTACTTATTTTCAGACCATTGTATTTAGTAATCTCTTAGACAGTTCGTGAGTATGTGACACCAGTTCTGGGTTATATTTATGGGTTTTACTCCGAAGCTTGCAATATTATTTTTGTAAATTGTTAACTTTCATATTGATAATCATAGTTTCCCTTGTCATTCTGTTCATTTTAATTGTTATGAGTTTTATTTAGTTTAAACGTTGGCTTGTCTAGTGGGTCCAACGTTAGACGCAGTCATGGCCTGAAGGTGGGTTTTCGGGTCGTGACACTCAGTAGATGGTGTCTAATACAAAGGAAAAATTTTATGGTTGCTCAAAAAGCATGAATTATGAATGCACGTGAGTACCAACTCTAATTAATGCTATTATTAGTCTATAAGCAGGATTTCTAGACGATAAAAATAACTCAGAATGGGATGCTGAAGCAGTAGACATGGACCTAAGAGGCATGATTTCTAATGCATGATCTTGAACATATGAGTCCTAAGCATGATTTCTATTGCGCAGATAGGGAATAAAGCCTAATAACATGGTTTCTACCCTTTAATAACTAAAACATGCATAGTTACCCCCTCTCCCTTTTCACTATCCACCCCAAGAGTTGTTTACAATAATTATTACAGACCATTTGCATAAATTACATAACTGAAATAGGAAAAGAAGAAGTTACACTATATGGAGCCTACTGATAGGCCCAAGGTCTCTAGAATTTCTCAATGCCATTGGTGTTCACAGCCTTTCACATAATCCATGTGTGTCAGAGTTCCCTAAGGATCTCAAGGGATCCCGGGGAATGCTCACACCCAGATTGTCATAACCATACTGAGTAAGTGTAGTGTGGAAGTGCCAACTCTAATGTATCAGAGTTGAGAGGGATCTCATAGGGATCCCAAAGCATTCACACATTAGAGGGGCAGAACCTAGACTTCTAAGAAGATAGTGAGGGTGCTTGACATAGTTTTGAAAAAAGGTTGAATTGGAAAACAGTTTCTGAAAATAGTTTGTTTGAAATAAGTTTGCAGAACAGTAAGAGAGTTGCTGAGAGAAAAACATTTCTGAAAAGAAAGAGAATAGAGCAATCAGAATAACCGATCAATACCACACAACATCACATAGTATAGGAAAACATCTAACAATCACAAACAGAGGAGAAGGGGTTGGGGGCAAATAGATAGTACATGAATATGTACACATAGGCAGACTTGCACATAAGTTATAGTCAGAGAAATCTTTAAGGTATTACAGTCTTGTATAGAACCTAAGTAACCACAAAAATAGTTTTGTCACAAGGGTGCTCATGCCAAGAACTTAACAGAATCATATTGAGGGGGTGCCAAAGGGAAATAGCATGTTGCGTCTAAGGGAGGGGTACATGAATCACACTAACTAAGGCATAAAGTAGACATACTAATTACAAGGCAAACAATAGACCACAAGCAAAAACATAGTAGGAATAAAATGAATTGCCATACAAAAAGAAACATGTTTTTGAGGCTTTAAACTAAACTGAAGACATACCAGTTAAGAGAGAGCAAGTGCAGAGTGAAGAATAATAGAGTATACAATACTTACATTTGGCTTGCACCCGACTGAGAGCAGCAAATAACAAGTAAGAAGAGAGAATATAAGTGTGTGTGTGAGAGAGTTTTGAACAATATTTGTTAGTGTTAATGAGAGAATAGAAGTATTTATTGTTTTGAAAGTAGGCAGAGAATATGGTAACAAGTACTAGTTCAATCAATACACGGACTCCCTTTAATTAAGGGGTCATAATTCAAACGGACACAAGCTGTGTTAAACAAGGAAAGGAATCAATTGACAACTGATTTTTACCATAATAGGAGTAGTAAAAGTATATGGCATGTAATTAGGACAGAATACAGAATGTACCAAGTAAGGAACGTATATAAGAAATAATTGACAACATATTTATACACATAAAATAAAGCAGAGTACAATTTAATTCTAGAAATCAGTCAAGAGGGTATCGAGTAAGACTTCAATCATAGGGAATCAATACTAATTAAGGAAAACATCACACAAGTAAGGAAACAATTTGAAAACTGGCGCAATCAGTATTACTTGAGGAACATTTCACAGTTTTAAGTAAAACCAAAATCAGTAAAGGATATAGAGTAAAAAATAATAGAGCCTTAATTAAATAGTACTGGAATAACACATACTAAGAGAGAATAATAAAACCCTAGGTAAAGTAAAACGTCACACAAAAATCGGGGTTTCAAACTAGAACATAGTACATATCAAAGCGAGATGAACACATCATATACAAGAATCTGAAACCCTAACAAGGCAAATAGGGTAAAAATCACAAAAAGGCACAGAACATTCATGAGAACATGCACACATACAAATTGAACGAACATACTATCACAGAAAGACTCAGAACACAAGACTAAGACCAAGGGACTTAGGGATTTTAACATAATAAATCATACAAAAGGGAAAAACATAGGTAAATCTTTCAAACACAACATAAAGCACCTAAAATCAGAAGAATAATCGCTTTTGAAAAGGGGTTAAGAAACCCAAGTTTTGAAACTGAAGAAATTGTTCTTGAAACAAGAGATCTTTTTGAACAAAATATGTAAGAACCTCATAATACTCACAGATCTGTTACAAATCTAAAGAAATCGGGAGGTTTCACAGTTGGGTTTCCTAAAGAACCCAAAAAAGAAGAAGAAAACTCAAAGATATTACCGGCCTTTGGCCGGAAAGTGGTAGATCTTACTCGAACGGCCATAGATGGCCGAAAAATGACATGAGATCGGAGAGGTGAGTTCAACCGCCCCTGGTTCGCTTGAGAGCCACAAATGATGACACATGTGCAAATGGAGGAGCCATGAGGCGAGTAGGAGGTGAGCCTCAATGGTTTCCGGCGAGGAGGTGGCCGGAGAAGGGAGAACAGGGGCTCACCAGGTGGAGCATTTCAGAGGAGACATGAGAGAACTCAGAGAGACGGCTGAGTGAAATAAGAGGGGGAAATGAGACGGGAGAGGGGGTAGTCTTTAGGTCTTAATTTGGAAAGGGGGAATTTGGACCGTTGATTAGAATGAATCAACAGTTCAGATTGAGTAAGGGGTTGGGCCGGGTAGGATTTAGTTCTTGTCTTGGGGTATTGGGTTGATTTAAATGGGTTAGGGGTCAGTTTTATTTGAGGCAAGGATTTAAATAAAAGTGGCTAACTATTAAATACCCCATTAAAATAGATAAATAATTTATAAAAATAGCTAATAATTATAAAAGATTAAATTGATACTTAGTAAATTAATTTAACATGATTAATTATTATTTAAAATATTAAATGACACATTATTAGGCCAAAATAACGTAAAACATATGATTAGGCTAATAATTGCAAAGTCATTGCAATTATGGCCAAAGAGTGCCAATCTGGCTAATTGTGAAATAATTTGGTCTCAATTGGACCAAAAATAATATATTAAGTCAAGAAATGTTTTTGAAATCATTTGCAATGCAATTTATAATTAATTATTAGAAATAAAAACACTAGATGAATTAAAATAAATTAATAAAAATATGGTAAAATTGTATAAAAATACCAATTGTTATGAAACCCTAAATTTGAAGTCATATATGCAAGTTAAAAAATAATTTGAGGATAAATTGGGTATCAACAACCTATAGGGTCTATGTGTTTCATTTGCTATTTTGTTCAGCATGCCTTATTTGTCATTTCATTTAGCGTGCATTTCTTTTGTACACTAATAGAACCATGCCTATAGGAATCACACAAACCTCACTCGTACACTATTCAAAGCATGTTAGTACTCTCCATACTTGTTTTCTATGTCTATTACTGTGAACACTAAGACAACATGCATATAGGATACCATGACGTATGTTTCGCTAACGCTCATTCGGATACCATGTCTATAGGGTTTCAAATAATCAATCAGACACCTCTATTATCTTGGTACATTGTTAACCTAGATATTGCGACTACATGGTCTTAACTAAATAATCAACTACCTTGTTACTTAATTCTGAAGGGGAGCCTTGGCGTAACTAGTATAGTTGTTGCCATGTGACCAGCAGGTCATGGGTTCAAGCCGTGGAAAGTAGCCTCTTGCAGAAATGTAGGGTAAGGCTGCTTATAATAGACCCTTGTGGTCCGGCCCTTCCCCGGACCCCGCGATAGCGGGATCTTAGTGCACATGGCTGCCCTTTTTTTCTTGTTACTTCATGTTGTTACCATACATATAAATCATGTCTATAAGGATGAAATCTCATAAAATCAGTTGAGTCTTATCAACTATTAGAAATCCTGCCTATAAGATATTTTCACTCACGTAAGAAGTTGTTAATTATGGGCTCTCCAATTTATACTTCCCTATTACTCATTATTTAGATATCATGCCTAAAGGGTTGTAGTGCTTAAATTCGCAAATCTGCTAGCCTAAAGATACATTGTTGTTTGTATAATGTTGGAAATAAGAATCACCCAGGAACCATGCCTAGAGAACTTAACGGCTATGATGTTTCTTGACTTTAAAATCGTCCACTACCTAAATCTGTCGCGTGCATTTGCTGCTTTTGAGTGGGGGTTAACTTTAGCCTTTTCTTACATTTATGTGAAGCCCTATATGTTTTGAATGCGCGTTAGTTTTATTATTTTAGAGCATCATAAGTAAAGTCTAGGACCAACCAAATAGTAGGTCTAAAGCCTCCTAAACCATAGGCATGGGACGAGTAGTGCACACATAGGATGCGATTTAGAATTAAATTAGAACGTTTTAGGTAAACAACTTTAACATTGTAAT
Source organism: Nicotiana undulata (assembly GCA_005239495.1). Lineage (NCBI taxonomy): Eukaryota > Viridiplantae > Streptophyta > Magnoliopsida > Solanales > Solanaceae > Nicotiana > Nicotiana undulata. The sequence goes on from MDKH01138896.1 coordinate 13,149, forward strand.
TGGGTAGCAAGAGATGATAGTCTGTGTCCGGTGAATAATAAGAGCAACCCCTACCCTAAGGGATTTTCGAAGTATTACTTATGTTGCATAGGGTGATCCTTTATGCTAAATAAATTAGGACCCCCCCTTCTTTATATGATTATTTGCTCACACTTAGTCGTCGAATTTAGAACAATTACGTTGTACCAGGTAACCTCTAAAGATTTGTACTTATTATCTATATAATGTAATTGTTGTTCGATTTTCTTTAAACTTTCTAATAATAGAGTCTATAAAATCTTTGTCTCCCGTTGCTTATGTGATCACATAGGACAATTTGAATCTAATAATCTACATAGTATGAACTTTGGTCGGGCCCCACAATTGTGGACCTCGAAGAGTACCTAACACCTTCTCTTCGGGGTAATTTTAGCCTTTACCCGATCTTCGTTGGCATAGACACCTAATTAGAGTCATTCCCAAGGAGGTGCCCAAATGCACCTTAAAATAGTTAGGTGGTGACTATTATCTTTCAATACCCATTTAAAAGAGTTGTCACATGTCAAAACTCGCTTCCGCGAGAAAACGGGGTGCGACATGTCGAAACTTTAATCAAAAGCCCAATGTCAACCAAAAAGTCAAACACGGGCCTGCACCTCAAAACTGGACACAACTCACAAAATCAGACAACCTATTGAATTACGAGTCCAACCATACTAGTTTAACTCAAATCTGACTCCGAATCGATGCTCAAAACTCAAAAATTCACTTTATGATATTTTATACAAAACCCCCAAATTTCTCTTTCAAAGTCACAATCCAAATTCCAAAAATGAAGATAGATTCACAAATTATAGTCAAAATCGAGTAGACAACACCTACCCAATCCATGTGGTGTAAATTGACTCAAAAATCACCTCAGTCCGAGCTCCATATCTCCAAATCTGTTAATATGGCCAAAACCTCAAAAATAGAGTTCTTATAATCATTAGACGAATTAATGAATCGCAATCGCGAAGAAGAAAATGCACTCCCCTGAAATACTCTAAGTGTTCATGAGCATTCTCATGTGAACGTGATGCCCATATATGCCAACTCTTCAAGTACAAAGACTGACCTACGTGAATGTGGAGGAGAACTCACTAGCTGCCAGCTCCCCGTCTCAGTTTTGCGCGATCGCGGTGCCCCATATGCGAATGCAAACAGTAACCATCACATCCGTACACGAACACCTTCCTAAAGATGAGAACGAGAATAAGAAAATTACTCAGCTCCAGAATCCCTCTACAGGGCTGCATCACTATCTTCGTGATCACGAATAATCATTGAGGTATCAGACACCAACAACAAGCAGCAATGAAAACATGAAAAAATTGTCTGACATCAATCCGAAACACGCCTGAGCCCCTCGAAACCTTGTCCGAACATATCAACATGCCCCATAACATAACACAAACTTACTCGAGTCCTAAAATAAACCGTAACAACATCAAAACCACGAAATGCACCTCAAATCAAACTTAATAAACTTTTGAACTTCCAACTTCCAAAACTATTGCCAAACCATATCAAACCAACTCGGAATAAACTCAAATTTTGCTCAAAATTCCCAAATGACATAACAAACGTATTCCAATTCCTGGAACCACAATCTGAGCCCGATATTTCCAAAGTCAACTCCCGATCAACTTTCACCAAATAATGCCTAAACCTTCTAGAAACACCCAAATACGAATCTGAGCATACACCCAAATCCAAAATCACCATGCGGACCTAATGGAACCATCAAAAGATTGATTCAAGGTGAAATACTCAAAAGTCAAACTTGGCCAACTGTTCCTACTTAAAGCTTCAAACATGAAATTCATCCTTCCAACCTAATATTGAATTACTCGAAAACCAAAATCGACGATAAAAATAAGTCATAATACATCATAAGAAGCTACTTATTCCCTCAAACCACCGAGTGAAGTGCAATATTCTCAAATTGACCGGCCGTGTCGTTAGACTAGGCAACTTTGGCATCACCAAGGTAACAATATGCAATCGAGAATGGCATGGTATGGAGACAACCAAACCATGCCCAAGATAACCTCTAAGTGTATCATATTGGGAAATAAAAGATCTAGTTTTGTCACATACCCATAGAAAGTTACCACACAGATCCGGCAAACCTAATCCATAACAGAAAAATCACCCACCAGCGTGGACACATATGCTGGAACACCCAAGGACTCACGAGATACACCTAGATAAAAAGAAAAAAAAGAAGATACATATGAATAGGTAGACCTTGGATCAAATAATACTGAAGCATCGCTATGGAAAGCAGAAATAATACCTGTGATCATAGCGTCGGAGGCTACTGCTTCTAGTTTAGATGGAAAGGCATAGAATCTAGCTGGAGCGCCACCTCAATGGCCTCCACCTCTAGAGCAAATCCTACCCACCTGCCCTCCGCCTCTATCTTACCGGACAGCGGTGCGGCTGCTGGTGTGGTAATTATAGGTTGATGGCTTGATGCATTTCCTTACCCAAACCCTGAGACAAAGCCTCCTAACATAACCAAGTTCCGACACTCAAAACAACCTCTTGATGCAGGAAACTGCTAACTCTGGATGTGGTCGTGATAGCCTGAGTAACTACTAAAGTAACCCTAAATAGTTAGTGGACGGTAGGTGCTCTATGGAATGGAGCTGATTTAAGTCCACGTCGGAGCACTCTGAATAGGCTGTGGTGCTGAATACATGGGCCTGCTAGGATGGTCTCTCGTGAACTAACTTCTGCCCCTAGACAGGGTGCCTCTAAACCCACCAAAATGTCGAGTTTGTTTATCCCTCTATGTGAACTCTCTACCCTGGTTGTGGATACGCTCGATCCTCCATGCTATCTCCACAACCTATAGAAATAAGTCCATATATGTGCCTCTCAGACACCTTAATCACATAGTGAAGGCCCACAATAAACCTCCACACTCTCTATGCATCTGTGGGAAGTATGATAGTTGTATGACAAGAATCTCCGTGAATCTCACCTCATAGTCGGTCACTGAAATCTTACCCTGCTGGAGCCGTTTGAATTGACCCCTTAACTTCTCCCTCTATGAAGCCGGAATATACTTTTCCAAGAAGATGTGCGTGAACTAATCTCAAATTAAGGAAGGTGAACATGCTTGCTTGCTTAGGAGATAAAACTACTACCATCTATGGGTCTTCCACTCTAGCTGAAATATTGTTACACCCCGTAGTATTACATTGATGTTACACCTTGTAGTATTACGCGATGTTACACCCTATAGTATTACGTTGATGATACACCCCATAGTAAAGGGGGGATTAATTATAATATTACTAAGTCCAGCAAAATAGCATGTTAGATATACACATGCAGTATTCTAAATACATCATATAGATAAGAATGGAACTTTTTAATCTTCAATTGGATTCTACATAACTGTATCTTCTATATCCATATACTTTTATGATAAACATTGAATTAAATAAGTGGGCCACCCCTCATATTTAACTTAGTCTAGCATCAAATCTCGATTACTAGTATATATATATATATATATATATATATATATATATATATATATATATATATA
>ML277954.1:309-44612 GCA_005239495.1 Nicotiana undulata
ATCAGACCGAGGTACGCAGTTTACCTCCCATTTCTGGAGAGTGTTTCAGCGAGAGTTGGGCACACATATTGAGTTGAGCATAACATTTCATCCCCAGACGGACGGGAAGTCCGAGCGTACTATTCAGATTTTGGAGGATATGTTGCGGGCTTGCGTTATTGATTTTGGTGGTTCATGGGACCAATTCTTGCCTTTAGCAGAGTTTGCCTACAACAACAGTTACCAGTCTAGCATTCAGATGGCTCCGTATGAGGCGTTGTATGGTAGGCGATATCGGTCTCCAGTCGGATGGTTTGAGCCCGGGGAGGCTAGATTGTTGGGTTCTAAGTTAGTCTAGGATGCCTTGGATAAGGTAAAGATTATTCAGGATAGGCTTCGTACAGCTCAGTCCCGGTAAAAGAGTTATGCGGATCGTAGAGTTCTAGATTTGGCTTTCATGGTAGGAGACCATGTGTTCCTTCGAGTGTCGCCTATAAAGGGCGTGATGAGATTCAGAAAGAAGGGCAAGTTGAGCCCCAGGTAAGTTGGTCCATTTGAGATATTGGACAGGGTAGGAGAGGTGGCCTACAGACTTGCCTTGCCACCATATTTATCAACAGTACATCCAGTGTTTCATGTATCCATGCTCCGGAAGTATATTGCGGATTCATCTCATGTTCTTAACTTCAGCAGTGTCCAGTTGGACAAGGATCTGACTTATGAGGAGGAACCGGTAGCTATATTAGATAGGCAGGTTCGTCAGTTGAGGTCGAAGAGTTATCCTTCGGTCCGTGTTCAGTGGAGATGTCAGCTTGCTGAGGCAGCTACTTGGGAGTGCGAGTCCGATATGAGGAGTCATTATCCCCATCTTTTCTCAGACTCAGGTACTTTTTCTATGTCCGTTCGAGGACGAACGTTTGTTTTAGAGGTGGAGATTGTGATGACCCAAAAGGTCATCCTAACGTAATTCTAGCTAAATCAGTGTTCTGAGGCCCCGAAATCCTCTGTTAATCTCACCTCGATATGCGTGCGCAGCCCAGGCGTGTAGCCGGGAAGTCTTCACATTGAAATTGGATGAAAAATGGAATTTTTGATAATTAAATGAATAAAGTTGACTTTGGTCAACATTTTTGGTAAATGGACCCGGACCCGTGATGTGACGGTCCCGGAGGGTCCGTAGGAAAATATGGGGCTTGGGCGTATGCCCGCAGTCGAATTCCGAGGTCCCAAGCCCGAGAAATGAATTTTTAAAGGAAATTATTTTCTGGAAATAATAAAGGAATTTGAAAATGAATTATTAAGTGAAAACCGTGTTACCAGGCCCGTATTAAGGTTCCGAATCCCGAAACAGGTTTATTGTATGTTATTTGTCTTATCTGTGAAATTTGGTGTGAAACAGACTTGAAACGACGCGATTCGGATTAAAAATGGGATATTTAGAAGTTTATGAAGTTTGTGAAAATTCTAAGAGTTTCGAGGTTTAATTCGATGAATTTGATGATATTTTGATGATTTAAAAGCTTGAACAAGTCCGTAGAATGTTTTGGGGAGTCGTGTGTGTTTTTGATTTTGAGCCCCGAGGGCTCGGGTGAGTTTCGGGTAGCTATCGGTGTGTGAAAACATGAAAAATCTGGTGTGATGTTGCAGGTTTCTGATGTCTGGTGTGATACCATTCGCGAACGCGGCCAAGGGCTCGCGAACGCGAAGGGTAAATAGTAAGGCTTGGGTTTTGTTCTACGCGAACGCAGGGGTACGGGCGTGAACACGGAGCTATGGGGGGAACTGCTCTACGCGAACGCGACGCCCCTCTCGCGAACGCATAGTATTATAGGATGGGGTCTGGTGTCAGGTAGGTTGTTCTTCGCGAACGCGGGCAGAGGCACGCGAACGCGGAAGGTTAGGGAGTCAGACCTACGCGAACGCGGCCCTTGTTCCGCGAACGCATAAGTCCCAGCTGCCAACCCTTCGCGAACGCGGCCAGTGGCCCGCAAACACGAACGATAAATCCCTCCAGTGATTTTAATAACCCAAAAATAGAACCATTTCGGAATTCTTTCCATTTTCCACTTCTCTTTTCTTCCCCAAGACTCCATAACCGAGAATCAAGCTCCCCAACCTCCATAACTCCATAGGTAAGTGCTCTTGACCTCGTTTTCTCTTAATTTCTTCAACTAATCACTAGATTCTAGGCCTAAAAACATGGAAATTAAGGTAGAAATTTGGGTTGTTGGGTAGAGTAGGTTTTTGGGAAATTTGGGTGATTCAACCTCAATTTGGGGTCGAATCTTTAAACAAATTATATATTCTAACTCGTAGGGTTATGGGTGATCGGGTTTTGGTCCGAACCTCGTGTTTTGACCAAGCGGGCCCGGGGTCAAATTTTGGAATCTTAGGAAGAATGCTTTGAAATAAATAATTAGGCTATGGGTTTGATTTATTGAGCCATTATTGATATACTTGGGTTGATTATGTCTAGATAATACCGTTCCGGAGTCGGATTCTAAAGGAAAGGCTGTGATTGAGGCTTGACTTGCAATTTTGGAGCCGAGGTAAGTGTTTGGCCTAACCTCAGCTTGAGGGATTAGGTATAGAATCTTATTTGCTATGTGTAACTCATGTCCAACGTATAGGCGTGGTGACGAGTGCCTATAGGTTGCGGTGAAGCATGCCCGTGAGTCAATTGTGACGAAACTTACTGTATTCTTATTATTCCCCGTACTATGAGTAATTGGTGACTTAGTTGTGATAACTTGATGTTGTTTCATGACTTGGGGAGTTACTGAGTTATTTGTTCAGTTGAGGCTTACACTGTGAAATTGTATTTCTGATCCGAGATTGGTTATAGTTGAGACCCTTGTCGGGCATTTGTTGAATTTGTAATTGATGATTTCTCTTTGCCGGGATAATAGAATTTTATTGAGCATTTCCATGCACTTGAGACTTCTTAATGTTGGCTTTCACATTATATTGTTGCTTTGATTTATTATTTGTCGCACGAGGGGACATGCCATGCCGACTGTTTGTTACTTATCACACGAGGGGACATGCCGTGTTGATCACTGATTATTACATACGCACAAGGGGACATTCCGTGCCGAGAGATTGTGAGGTTATGCACGAGGGGACATTTCGTGCCGAGTGTTATTATATACGCACGAGGGGACATTCCGTGTCGAGTGTTATTATATATGCACGAGGGGACATTCCGTGCCGAGTGTTATTATATACGCACGAGGAAACATTCTGTGCCGAGTGATTATGAGGTTAGTCACGAGGGGACATGCCGTGCCTTTTGCTGTTCATTATCTGTTTTGAGAAGTTAAATTCCTGCTTTTACTTTTACATTTCAGTTATTACCCTGTTCTACCGTGCTAGCATTTTGTTGCCCCTTTTACCCCCCAGCATGTTCTCCCCGTATCTGTCTTACTTGCTTATTTCCGTCGATATTTTCCTGTTATTATATAGAATTGCACAGGTACATATATTGTTGTCGGTCCTAGCCTCGTCACTACTTCGCCGAGGTTAGGCTCGGCACTTACTCAGTACATGGGGTCGGTTGTACTGATGCTACACCTGCACTTCTTTATGTTGTGCAGACTACGCAGCCGGACCCGGTGATCACTGACGGTCGGAGCATCTCATCAGTTCATACAAGAGACATCGAGGTAGACCCGCAGACGTTCGTGGGCCTTGGCGTCACCTTCTACTCTTCACTTTCAGCTCTGTCTTACTTTATATTTCAAAGACAGTCCTATGTACTTATTTTCAGACCTTTGTTTTTAGTAATCTCTTAGACAGTTCGTGAGTATGTGACACCAGTTCTGGGATTTGTATATGGGTTTTATTTCGAAATTGCTATGTTATATTCTAGTTATTTGTTAACCTTCACATTGCGAACCATCGATGCCTTAGTTATCTTGTTCGTTTTAGTTGTTAATGAGTTTTATTTAGTTCAAATGTTGGCTTGTCTAGCGGGTTCAACGTTAGATGCAGTCATGGCCCAAAGGTGGGATTTCGGGTCGTGACAATTTATTTCACCTAAGGGGACCCTCTTACGAGGTTAGAAAGGAGACTTACCTCGTGTCAAGTCTATTTCCCAAGTCAAGAATTCGCCCGAAACTCCGAATTCGTCGCCCAAGGACTCGAAACTAGCCAAATATTGCATAAATAAATCAATTCATACTCAAGAGTATGAAATTCCCCTATTTAAGTGATTATTCCATTCTACATTTTAAAATCCCAAAATACACCCCCCGGCCCACATGCTCGGATTCCGAATTTTTTTGAAGGAAACAATCACCCATAGCCTAAGGATCAATATTATGTAGTTTTAGTATGATTTCATAACTAGTTTGTTGGTAATTCTCTCATTTTCATAAAAACCTAGGTTTTACTCTAACCCATGATTTCTACTAATTTAATGTGTTAATCTACCTAAGAATGTATGTATTAAGCAAAATTTTAGGTAGGAATTACTTACCTTATAGTAGCTAGGTCGATTATCTCCTTTGCATGCTCACAAAATCGTCCAAGGAAGAAAAAAGGTGTTCAAAAATGGCTAAGTCCCATATTTAAAACAACTTCACTGCCTACAGGTTTTTCCCACCTGCGGAGCGGAGTCCGCACCTGCGGCTCCGCTTTTGCGAGAAATAATCCGCAGCTGCGGAAATGGGCAACACCACCTGGGGTCGCACCTGCGAGGCTGGGACCGCAAAAACGATCTCGCACCTGCGGCTAGCCCTCCGCAGGTGCGGTCGCACCAAATCTGGTGCACCAGCAGTCATTTAAGGCTGGTTTTTGCCTCGCTCGATGCCCGAATGGCATCTGGGCCCATCCAAGACCCCGTCCAATTATACCAACAAGTCCTAAATCATAATATGGACTCGCTCGAGCCTTCGAAACGTACGAGACAACGCTAAATCTAAAAATCATACCCCAAAACCTATTGGATCAATCTTAAGAACTTTAAGTTCTTGAATTCGCTTTCATTACGCCGAACCTACCTATACTACTCGGAATGACACCAAATTTTGCAAGCAAGTCATAAATGACATAAAGGAACTATTCCCGATCTCGAAATTCTGTTCGGACCTCGATAACACAAAAACTCGTTCCAAACCTCAATTTGAACTTAAGGAAATTCTTATTTCACTATTAGGCGTTGAATTTCTCCCGGGTCATCCAAAACCCGTTCCGAACATACGCCCAAGTCCGAAATCATCATACGAACCTTCCGGAACCTTCGAATATCGATTCTGAGGTCGTTTACTAAAAATGTTGACTGAAGTCAAACTTAGCCTTTAAGGCCAACCTTAAGGAACCAAGTGTTCCATACCACTCCAAACTCCTCCAAATCCCGACCACTCGTCCCCGCAAGTCATAAATCAGTAAAAGAAATTACGGAAAGTCTCATTTAGGGGCACGGGGTCCTAGAACACAAAACGACCGGTCGGGTCATTACATCTTAGGTGGCTACCTAAGGAAATAGGACTTCAACACTTATTACAAGTCAAAAACGTTCTTACTAAATAAAAAACGTTCTTACTCATTAGACTTTAACACTTTTTTTCATTTTGGAAAATAAAAATAAAAAACGTTATTACTAAATTCTTGCAACCAAAGAAGAACAAAAGCTAATTCTTGCAACCAAAGAAGAACAGAAGCTAAATTCTTCACAAACAGAAGCTAAACTCAATCCAGAAATAAAGCTTTCAACTAAATTCTTGCAACCAAACAATTCCAACGAGAATTGTTAGAACCGTAGCAATGTAAAATTTTGCGGTTCTAAAGGAGTACGGTGCAATCCTTTCCAAGAATATTATACATATGTTTTCCTACTCAGGTATGTTAAGGCCATCCCTTCTTTCTTTTTGGTATGATCCAAATAATACAAATGAAACGAGCAAAATACGCAACTTTCTTAAATGACTCTATTCATAGAAATACTAGAGGTGTCTATATTCTTGATTCCCCATGTGAATTATTATTATATCTTCTGTTCATGGGTCTCAGAAAAATACGTATTTGATAAAGATTATCCGAAAATCATATTGATTTTTAAGGCATTCCGAGAAAATCTTATTAACGTATTTCGTATGAATTTCATGCATATATACATGTAAATTGACCCATGACTAGATAGCGTTATATACGCGTATATATGTATATGGGATATGGGAAAATGTTACGACGTTATATATGCACCACCACCTGATCAGCTGGTAGAGGTTGATGATTTTCTCACAGTGGCCGAGATGATATGATGGGATGCCCTTAGAGGCTTGATGATGTTATGAACACATGTCACTATACGCGACATGACTTTTATATGCATAATCATGACACTATAAGTATTTCATGATTTACAGAGTTGTCCAGACTTACAGGTTGAGTTATGTACTCTATATCTCTTCCATGTCTTTTATGTACTTATTTAAGTGCCATACATACTTGGTACATTATTCTTACTGACGTCACTTTTGCCTGGGGACGCTGAGTTTCATGCTCGCAGGTTCCGATAGACAGGTTGAGAGTACTCCAAGTAGGTTATCAACTCTACGGAAGATGTTGGTGTGCTCAATTTGCTCCGGAGTGGATTGTCTGGTCAGTATGATTTAGACACGTATTATTTGTATGGCGGGACCCTGTCCCGACCTTGTGATAAGTATGTACTCTTAGAGGCTTGTAGACAGATATCATGTATACGGATGCTTGTATGGCCTTGTCGGCCTATGTGTTGAGTTTACAAATGATCATGTTGGCCTTATATGTCTGTATGTCTCGTATGTAAGTTTTTATATCAGGATGGGTCGTTCTATGTCGAGTATTTCCCCATATTTTATTCTACTTATCTCATGACAGCCTTTCTGACTCATTTACCTATGATAGTATGATACGAAAAATACGTTACGTAGGTACTCGGTTAAGTAAGGTACCGGGTGCCCGTTGCAGCCCATCAGTTTGGGTCATGACAACTAAGTTGATCCTAAATGAAGTTTAGAATGATGCAAGTATAATAAGACATGAAATTTGATTATATGGGATGTTTCGCAGTTTCTTAATATACTTTATTTTCCTCTTATTTGCGTTACCGTATAATCATATGTTATTTTGTCTACCTTACATACGAGCACTATTCCACATGTACTCACGTTCATTTTGCCGGGGTGGGGGGTGCATCTTTTAATATATGTAGGTATACATCTACAGGATGATATGGATCTTTGATAAGGATCTTCTTCACTACTCAACTTATGGTGAGCCCACACAGTTCTAGTGGGTGTTTGGGTCTAGTTTGTTTTGTGTATTTGTGTATCTATTGTCGCAGAAGCTCCATGTACACTGTGGGTCATGTAATTAAAGTTTGAGTTTTGTCATGTATGTTCAATATTTACATCAATTTACAAAGTTGTGTACCCATCATGAGAAAGAATTTTAGGCCATTGAGCTAAATGCATTCAATTTAAAAGCCAAGATCTAATTATTTTATGGTGAATCATACATGAGTAATAATGAGAGGTCGATGTAACGTTGACTTGCTCGACCGGGTTTACTTGGTTTAGCGCCGATCTCGCTCCCTGAGTTCGGGGCGTGAAAAACTTGGTATCAGAGCACGGAACAAGAGTCCTAAGTTGTCATGGAGTTGTGTTAGTAGAGTCCCTCTTATCGGTGTGTTTCTGGCCACACTTATAATACGGAGGCTACAACGAGATTTAGGAAATATATCTCTTCTTCTATCCTCGATCGTGCGTTAAGGTTCCGAGTTACTCTCGAAGTTACCTTGTTAATATCAAGGAATATTTCCACATCGTGATACGAAATGAGAAAGGCCTAAGGATTAAAGGAAATACATACATAACAGGCATAATGTGTGAGATGCCTAATTGTCCTCGTAATGGAGGAAGGAATAGTCAAGGATACGACCAAGGTAAGCAAGGTCATAGAGTTGGCCCCGAGAGTTGTGATTGTTATTTTCATGTATATAGTGCATTGTGGTGTTATCTATATGTTGTTTAGGATTGATTATGTGATTCTCTGAAAGGTGGATATTCCCAATTAAAAGGGAAACTCTATCGAAATTTCTTAGAAAATTGGGAGTTAGTCAAATTTGGGAGCTTGAGATGTATGAGAGAATAGATGTGCTATGTTAAGTGTTTGGGGACGGACTCTACTCCTCATTCGAGGACGAATGATCCTAAGCGTGGGAGAATGTAAGGCCCCGAAAATTCTGCAAAGGAATTTAAGGTTTGGTAGTGCCGAGGTAGGCTAATTGTAACGACCCGGCTGGTCGTTCCGTAGAATCTGCATTGTTATTACTATTTTTGCCTTGTCATACATTGATTATACTATTTAGGATGTGTTGGAGTCGGTTGGCTCGGGTTCAAAATGGTTGTAGTGGAATTGGGACACTTAATCTCTAAAAATAGTCTTATAGTTGGAAAAGTCAACTAGGAGTTGACTTATTGGTAAACGATGTCGGAATGCGTATTTTATGGCTCGGATAGCTTCGTTAGGTGATTTGGGACTTAGCAGTGTATTCGGAATACTTTTGTGATGTTTGGTGTAGAATTAGGCTTGAATTGGCGAAAGTTAGTTTTTGTCGATTTCCGGTCGGCAGTGAAAAATAGGCTATCGGGGTCGGAATGGAATTCTGGAAGTTGGGACAGGTTCGTAACGTCATTTTGGATATGTGTGCAAAATTTCAGGTCAATCGGAGGTGTTTTGGATGGTTTCGGCATCGTTGGTGGAATTTAGGAATTTCAAAGTTCATAGGCTTGAATTTGGTGCGATTTTGGTGTTTTGATGTTATTTTGGGTATTCCGAGAGTGCAACTAAGTTTGAATGATCATTTATGATGTGTTGGTATATTTGGTTGGGGTCCCGATGGGCTCGCGTTTGATTTCGGATGGTTAACGAGAATTTTTAGGCTTGAAAAATGCAGCATCAGCTGCTGGTGTTTCTGCTACTATGATTTTCGCACTTGCGGACATTTGACCGCTGGTGCGAGCCGCAGGAGCGGCCAGGAGAATCGCTGGTGCGGGTTCTAAGGTCCTAGGAGGAAGAACCGCATAAGCGGATATTTGGCCGCATCTGCGGACCGCAGGTGCGACACCTGGGCCACAGATGCGGTCGCCTTAAGCGCATGTGCGGACCGCAGGTGCGAGAATAAGGCTGCAGGTGCGAAAAGCCTGGGCAGAAAGTATAAAAAGGGGACTTAACGATTTTTAATCTTCTTTTCACCATTGTTGTTGCGGGTTCCGAGCTTTTCAAGGGTTTTTGAAGAGGAAAACGTTTGTTGTTCATTGAGGTAAGATATTTGGGCTCATTAATTTGATTATATGTGATCAAGGACCAAATTAACAATGTTTAATTGGGAAAATCAGTGGAAAAAGGGGAAACTAGGGCTTGAGTTTAAGAGACCTTTTAGAGGTGATTTGAGGGATCATTTGGACTCCGATTTCAGCGTTGTTTATATGTACAGGCTCGTGAGATGATAAGGATCATTTTGGTATAAATTTGTTTGAGTTCCGAGACGTGGGCCCGGGGGTCGGGTTTTGGCTAATTTCGGGAATTGTGCTTAAAGTTGATATTTTTCTATTGGGTTTCATCCCCCTAGCATATCTTGATTTCAAAAATTTGAACTTGATAGATTTGGAGCACTCAAAAGCTTATTCGAGAGGCAAGCGTCTTGCGGAGTAGCTTTTCGAGCTAGTTTGAGGTAAGTAATGTCTTTAAATCCTATCCTGACGGTATGAAACCCCGAACATTACATCGTTTCACGATTTTGGAGTGGCGCACACACTGGATGACGAGTGTGGGGCGTGCACGAATTGGAAAATTTGGAAATATGTTCCTTTTGCGGCAACTATTGAGATGCGAAACTGCTTTTAAAGCATATGTTAATAATATTACTATGTTTTGATATATTTGGGTTGTAAGCCATGTTTGGGGCCTAGTGTCGATCTGTTTTAACCCCTTGGGGGATATTTTATGATATTCTCACTATTTGATCATGATTTTACACTCAGTTCTTCTTATTAAATTGTTGACACTCAGATTTGTTGAAATTGATATTTCTTAAAATGAAATACTGTTTTGGGTCGAGAACCCCGTTTATTTATGGTCCGAGTGGCATGTTGAGAGTGTTTGACTGAGTGAGGCCGAGGGCCAATGTTGTGAGGATATTTATTATGTGAGAGAGGCCAAGTGCCTGAGTGAATGATGCCATGATTTGGTTGTTTATAGCGCTTGGGCTGTAGGAGCCCCTCCGGAGTCTGTACGCACCCCCAGTGAGCACAGGTACCTAGTGAGTGCGAGTGCCGAGTGACGAGTGAATAGGAGGCATGAGTGACTGTGAGGTGCTGAGTGACTGTTACTTAGTGATGGTGAGGTGCTGAGTGACTGATTATGAGTGATGATTGAGGGATGTTTATAATGATATTTGCTGAGCTTTTGATTATGAGTCACTTCATTTTTCATACTGAGATATTTGGGAGTTTACTGAGAAATGTTTGAAAATATACTTGTTCAAAGATTTTTACGGAAACTGGTTTTCACACATATGTACTAGATGTATACTTTATATTGGCTCAGTATTTTACTATTTGTGAATTGGTGTTTTGTGCTGTGTGTTTCTTATCTTCAAACTTGATTTATTTTCATTACTACTGAGTTGTCGTACTCATCATTACTCCCTACAACTCTGTGTGCAGATCCAGGTACTTACTCTGAGCAGTAGTCATTTGCGTCCGTTCGGCGTCAGCGTTCGGGATTTCGAGGTAGCTGTCCAGCTTCTCCATTTCCCTTCCTTCATTAGTATTTAGTATTTTGTTCTTAGATCGTGTATTATGACATAAGAAGTATTGTCCTTATTCTTAGATGCTCGTGATCAGTTAACTCCAGTTCTGGGGAATAGTTTAGACTGTTAGACTATATTATGCTTTGTTAAAGACTTAGAGAAATTTTATACTTGCTTTGAAATATTATTAATAAGTTTGAGGGAAATTTTATTAAAAGAATTGTGTAGTTATGTGATAGTGGCTTGCCTAGTTCCACGATAGGTGCCATCACGACCAGTTAGGATTTGGGGTCGTGACAAGTTGGTATCAGAGCACTAGGTTACATAGGACTCAACGGTCATGAGAAGGTTTAGTAGAGTCTTGCGGATCGGTACAGAGACGTCTGTACTTATCTTCAAGAGGCTACAGAACTCTTAGGAAAAATCTCATTTTCTTGACCTCTGTCTTGCCATTCTATTGGTTCTGGAAAGCTAAACTCCTGTTGTTTCATTCTCTCACGGATGGTGAGGACACGCGCTACGGATCAGGGTGACCAGACACCAGCTGGACCCACGAGGGGTCGAGACCGTGTTGGAATTAGGGGACCAGCCCATGCAGCAGCCGGGATAGTACTAGTGGATCATCCTACTATTCAAGACCAGGTTCCCGCCGAGGGTGCTCCAGCGGGACAGGCTTAGGCACCGGTAGTGCCTATTGTCATACCGGTTCTTCAGGAGACCCTGGCCCAGATCTTGACAATGTGTACCGGTTTGGCTCAGGTAGTTGCTATGTCTACTACTGCCGCTACATCTCAGGTCGGGAGAGGCACTCAAACTCCAGCTGCCCGGACACTTAAGCAGGTTGTACAGGGTGTTCAGGCACCGGGGGCAGTCCCAGCTCAGTCGGTTTCCCCAGTTCAAGACTATGTGGTCCCAACTATGCCCGAGGATGAGCAGCGCAGGCTGGAGAGGTTCAGTAGACTTCATCCTCCGACTTTCAGTGGCACAGAGGGCGAGGATGCCTAGGGTTTTCTGGATAAGTGCCAGAGGATACTCTGTACAGCTGGTATTCTGGAGACTAGTGGGGTCTCGTTTGTTACATTTCATTTTGCTGGTGCTACCTTCACTTGGTGGGAGGCATTTGAGAGGCGTAGGCTGGTCGGTTCAGCACCCCTCACCTGGTAACAGTTCTCCATGATCTTTTTGGAGAAGTATGTTCCTCAGTCCCACAGAGAGGAGCAACGCAGACAGTTTGAGCAGCTGCACCAGGGAGAGTTGTCAGTTACACAGTATGAGATGCGATTTTCTGAGTTGGCTCGGCATGCTTCTAAGTTAGTCCCTACTGATAGGGAGAGGATCAAGAGGTTTTTAGATGGCCTCACGTATCAGCTTCGGATTTTGATGACCAGGGAGAGAGTGTCAGGTGCCACATTCGAGCAGGTTGTTGACATTGCTCGGGATATTGAGTCGGTTCGCAGGCAGGAGCGTGAGGAGAGGGAGGCCAAGAGGCCTCGGGGATCATGTAGCTTCAGTGGTGCTCCTTCCAGGGGGCAGTTTCAGCACAGTAGAGGTCGTCCATTTAGACCTCCTCAACCAGTCTGCCCAACTTACAGTGGCGCATCTTCGAGGCAGGGGACCCGCAGCTCTCATCCGTGACGTTCTTCCTTTAGTGCTCTTTCAGCTCAGAGTTCCTCCAGAGCATCATCATTCTAGGGTTCTTCTATGCATGGTTCATTCGGTGGCTATTCTAGTGGCAGGGTTCCCTTCAGTCCCCATCTCCAGCTACAGGTAGTTGTTTTGAGTGTGGACCGTTTGGTCATTTATGGAGGCAGTGTCCTCGTCGTCCCGGTAGTTCATCTCAGCAGAGGGTTCAACCCTCAACATCAACCCCAGTTACTTCACCACCGACCCAGGTAGCCAGGGGTGGTGGTCAGTTAGTTAGAGGCCTCCCTAGAGGGGGAGGTCGAGCAGGTAGAGGTCAGCCACGTATCTATGCACTTCCGGCTATGCCTGATGCTATGGCCTCCGATGCAGTGATTACATGTATTATTTCAGTCTATCACAGTGATGCTTTGACTTTATTTGACCCTGGTTCCACATACTCTTATGTTTCGTCATATTTAGCTCACTCTCTGGATATTCCCCGTGAGTCTTTTATTACGTCTGTTCATGTTTCGACTCCGGTGGGCGATACTATTATTGTGGACCGTGTGTACCGGTCGTGTGTGATATCTATTGGGGGTCTGGAGACCCGAGTAGACTTGTTGTTGCTTAGCATGGTTGATTTTGATGTGATACTGGGCATGGATTGGTTATCCGCATGTCATGCTATTCTTGATTATCACGCTAAGACTGTGACCCTGGCTATGCCCGGAGTTCCGATAGTTGAGTGGAGATGGTCTATTGATCATGTGCCTAGCAGAGTGATTTCTTATTTGAAGGCTCAACATATGGTTGAGAAAGGATGTGAATCTTATCTTGCGTTTGTGAGGGATGTTAGTAGTGAGAATCCTTCTGTTGATTTTGTTCCTGTGGTCCGTGATTTTTCGAACGTATTCCTTGCAGACGTGCCAGGTATGCCCCCTGACACGGGCATTGATTTTGGGTATTGACTTGGTGCCAGGCACCCAGCCTATCTCTACTCCACCCTATCGTATGGCACCAGCGGAGTTGAAAGAATTGAAAGAGCATCTTTAGGAAATCGTAGATAAGGGGTTCATTCGGCCTAGTGTGTCACCTTGGGGTGCACCGGTGTTGTTTGTGAAGAAAAAGGATGGTGCCATGCGCATGTGTATTGATTATCGGTAGCTGAACAAGGTTACAGTGAAGAACTGGTATCCTTTGCCCCGTATTGAAGACTTGTTTGACCAGCTTCAAGGAGCTAGAGTGTTCTCTAAGATTGATTTGAGATCTGCTTATCATCAGTTAAAGATTCGGGATTCTGACATTCCGAAGACTGCTTTCAGGACCAGATATGGTCATTATGAGTTTCTGGTTATGTCATTTGGGCTGACCAATGCCCCAGCCGCATTCATGCAATTGATGAACAACGTGTTTCAGCGTTACCTTGATTCTTTTGTCATTGTGTTCATTGATGAAATCCTGGTGTATCCTCATTGCCAGGAGGAGAATGCTCAGCATTTGAGAGTTGTGTTGCAGAGGTTGAGGGAGGAGAAGCTTTATGCAAAATTCTCCAAGTGTGAGTTTTGGTTTGGTTCAGTAGCTTTCTTGGGGCACGTGGTGTCTAGTGAGGGTATTCAAGTTGACCCGAAGAAGATTGAAACGGTGCAGAGTTGGCCCAAACCGTCCTCAACTACAGAGATAAGGAGTTTTCTTGGTTTGGCGGGATACTACCGTCGCTTTGTGGAAGGGTTCTCTTCTATTTCTTCACCCTTGACTAAATTGACCCCGAAGGGTTCTCCATTCCGATGGTTTGATGAGTGTGAGGAGAGCTTTCAGAAGCTCAAGTCAGCATTGACCACAACTCTGGTTTTTGTTTTGCCTACTGGTTCGGGTTCTTATACAGTCTACTGTGATGCTTCTAGAGTTGGCTTGGGATCGGTATTGATGCAGGACGGTAGGGTGATTGCCTACACGTCTAGATAGTTGAAGGTGCACGAGAAGAATTATCCAGTGCATGATCTTTAGTTAGCTGCCATTGTTCATTCCTTGAAGATTAGGCGCCATTATTTGTATGGAGTACAGTATAAGATTTTCACTGACCATCACAGTTTGCAGTATCTGCTGAAGCAGAAGGACTTGAATTTGCGTCAGAGAAGGTGTCTAGAGCTTCTCAAGGATTATGACCTCACTATTTTGTATCATCCGGGGAAGGCCAATGTAGTGGTCGATGCCCTGAGTCGCAGAGCCGAGAGTTTGGGGAGTCTAGCTTACCTTTCAGCAGCAGAGCGACCTTTAGCACTTGATGTTCATGCTTTAGCGGATCAATTGGTGAGATTGGATTTGTCAGAGCCGCCACGAGTATTAGCTAGTGTAGTTTCCATGTATTCTCTTTACGATCAGATTAGAGCATGCCAGTATCATGATCGGCACTTGTTAGTTCTTCACGATAGGGTCCGTCGAGGTGATGCCAGAGATGTGACTATTGGTGATGACGGAGTTATGAGGATGCAGGGCCGTATTTGCGTGCCCAATGTAGATGGGCTTCGAGAGTTGATATTAGAATAGGCCCACAGCTCGCAGTATTCCATCCATCCGGGTGCCGCGAAGATGTATCGGGATCTGAGACAACAGTATTGGTGGAGGCAGATGAAGAGAGATATTGTTGAGTATGTAGAACGGTGTCTCAAGTGCCAGCAGGTCAAGTATGAGCACTAGAGACCAGGTGGATTACTTCACAGGTTAGATATTCTAGAGTGGAAGTGGGAGCAGATCACCATGGATTTTGTAGTTGGGCTTCCACGGACTATGAAGGGGTTTGATGCTATTTAGGTCATTGTGGATCGACTGACCAAGTCCGCGCACTTCATTCTTGTCAGTACTACTTATACTTCGGAGCGGTTAGCTGGTATCTACATCAGGGAGATTGTCCGATTGCGTGGAGTTCCGGTTTCTATCATTTCTGATAGGGGTACTCAGTTCACGTCTCAGTTTTGGAGTGTCGTGCAGAGAGGTATGGGTACTCAGGTAGAGTTGAGCACTGCATTTCATCCTCAGACCGACGGGCAGTCGGAGTGGACTATTCAGATTTTGGAGGACATGTTGCGTGCCTGTGTGATTGATTTTGGGGGTTCATGGGACAGGTTTCTGCCACTAGCAGAGTTTGCATATAATAATAGCTACCATTCCAGTATTCAGATGGCCCCGTATGAGGCTTTATATGTTAGGATGTGTATATTTCTGGTTGGTTGGTTCGATCCCGGTGAGGCTAGGCTATTGGGCACAGATTTGGTTCAGGATGCGTTGGAGAAGGTGAAGTTGATTCAGGAGCGACTTTGCACGGCACAGTCTAGGAAGAAGATTTATGCGGAGCGAAAGGTCCAGGATGTGTCTTTCATTGTAGGAGAGAAGGTACTGCTGAAGGTGTCATCCATGAAGGGTGTTATGAGGTTCGGGAAGAGAGGAAAGCTGAGTCCCCGGTTTATTGGTCCTTTTGAGGTGCTTCAGAAGATTGGAGAGGTGGCTTATAGACTTGCCTTGCCACCCAGCTTATCGAGTGTTCATCCGGTATTCCATGTGTCGATGCTCCGGAAGTATATTGGTGACCCGTCTCATGTGTTAGACTTCAACACAGTTCAGCTCGAGGGTGATATGTCATATGAGGTAGAGCCAGTGGCCATTTTGGGTCGTCAGGTCAGAAAGTTGAGGTTTAAGGATATAGCTTCAGTGAAGATACAGTGGAGAGGTCAGCCAGTGGAGGAGGCTACTTGGGAGACTTAGCGGGAGATGCAGAGCAGATATCCTCACTTGTTTGAGACTCCGGGTATGTTTCTAGACCCGTTTGAGGACGAACGTTTGTTTAAGAGGGGGAGAATGTAACGACCCGGCCGGTCATTCTGTAGAATCTGCATTATTATTACTGTTTTTGCCTTGTCATACATTGATTATACTGTTTAGGATGCGTTGGAGTTGGTTGGATCGGGTTCAGAATGGTTGTAGTGGAATTGGGACACTTAGTCTTTAAAAATAGCCTTATAGTTGGAAAATTCAACTGGGAGTTGACTTATTGGTAAACAATCTCGGAATGCGGATTTTATGGCTCGGATAGCTTCGTTAGGTGATTTGGGACTCAGGAGTGTGTTCGAAATATTTTTGTGATGTCCGGTGTAGAATTAGGCTTGAATTGGCGAAAATTAGTTTTTTTGGCAATTTTCGGTTGGCAGTGGAAAATAGGCTACTGAGGTCGGAATAGAATTCCGGAAGTTGCGACAGGTTCGTAACGTCATTTTGGATATGTGTGCAAAATTTCATGTTAATCGGAGGTGTTTTGGATGGTTTCGACATCGTTGGTGGAATTTAGGAATTTCAAAGTTCATAGGCTTGAATTTGGTGCGATTTTTGTGTTTTGATGTTATTTTGGGTTTTACGAGAGTGCAACTAAATTTGAATGATCATTTATGATGTGTTAGTATATTTTTTTGGGGTGTCGAGGGGGTCGGGATTGATTTCGGATCGTTAATGGGAATTTTTAGGCTTGAAAAATGCAGCATCAGCTGCTGGTGTTTCTGCTACTGTGATTTTCACACTTGAGGACATTTGACCGCAGGTGCGAGCCGCAGGAGCGGCCAGGAGGATCGCAGGTGCGGGTTCTAAGGCCCTGGGAGGAAAAACCGCATAAGCGGATATTTGGCCGCATCTGCGGGCCGCAGATGCGGGATTTGGTCCGTTTAATGAAATTCCGCATGTGCGGTCGCCTTAAGCACAGGTGCGTACCGCAGGTACGAGAATAAGGCGCATGTGCGAAAAGCCTGGGCAAAAAGTATAAAAAGGGTACATTTTTTCGTCATTGAGGTCAGATTCTTTTCACCATTGTTGTTGCGAGTTCCGAGCTTTTCGGGGTTTTTTGAAGAGGGAAACATTTTTTCGTCATTGAGGTAAAATTTTTGGACTCATTAACTCGATTATATGTGATTAAGGACTAAATTAACAGTGTTTAATTGGGAAAATCAGTGGAAAAAGGGGAAACTAGGGCTTGAGTTTAAGAGACCTTTTAGGGGTGATTTGAGGGGTCATTTGGACTCTTATTTCAGCGTTCTTTATAGGTACATACGCGTGCGATGATGAGGATCGTTTTGATATAAATTTTGTTGAGTTCCGAGACGTGGGCCCGGGGGTCGGGTTTTGGCTAATTTCGGGAATTGTGCTTAAAGTTGATATTTTTCTATTGGGTTTCATCCCCCTAGCATATATTGATGTGAAAATCTGAACTTGATAGATTTGGAGCACTCGAAAGTTGATTCGAGAGGCAAGCATGTTGCAGAGTAGCTTTTCAGGCTAGTTTGAGGTAAGTAATGTCTTTAAATCCTGTCCTAAGGGTATGAAACCCCGGACTTTACATCCTTGCACGGTTTTGGAGTGGCGCACACACTGGATGACGAGTGTGGGGCGTGCACGAATTGGAAAATTTGGAAATATGTTTCTTTTGAGGCAACTATTGAGTTGCGAAACTACTTTTAAAGCATATGTTAAATAATATTACTATGTTTTGATATATTTGGGTTGTAAGCCATGTTTGGGGCCTAGTTCCGATCTGTTTAACCCCTTTGGAGGCTATTTTATGATATTCTCACTATTTGATCATGATTTTACACTCAGTCATTCTTGTTAAAAATTTTACACTCAGATTTGTTGAAATTGTTATTTCTTGAAATGAAATATAGTTTTGGGTCGAGAACCCCGTTTATTTATGGCCCGAGTGGCATGTTGAGAGTGTCTGACTGAGTGAGGTCGAGGGCCAATGTTGTGAGGATATTTATGATATGAGATAGTCCGAGTGCCTGTAGGAGCCCCTTCGGAGTCTGTACACACCCCCAGTGAGCGCAGGTACCTACTGAGTGCGAGTGCCGAGTGCTGAGTGACGAGTGAATGGGAGGCATGAGTGACTGTGAGATATTGAGTGATTGTTACTGAGTGAGGGTGAGGTGCTGAGTGACTGATTATGAGTGATGATTTGGCCTAAGGGCAGTTTATAATGATATTTGCTGAGCTTTTGATTATGATTCACTTCATTTTTCATACTGAGATTTTTGGGAGTTTACTGAGAAACATTTGAAAATATACTTGTTGAAAAGATTTTTACCGAAACTGGTTTTCACACATATGTACTAGATGTATACTTTATATTGGCTCGATATTTTACTATTTGTGAATTGGTGTTTTGTGTTGTGTGTTTCTTATCTCAGACTTGATTTATTTTCATTACTACTGAGTTGGCGTACTCATCATTACTCCCTGCACCTCTGTGTGAAGATCTAGGTACTTGTTCTGAGCAGTAGTCATCTGCGTCCGTTCGGCGTCAGCATTCGGGATTTCGAGGTAGCTGTCCAGCGTCCACAGCTTCTCCATTTCCCTCATTAGTATGTAGTATTTTGTTTTGAGACAGTGTATTATGACATTAGCAGTATTGTCCTTATTCTTAGATGCTCGTGATCAGTTAACTCCAGTTCTGGGGAATAGTTTAGACTGTTAGATTATATTATGCTTTGTTAAAGACTTAGAGAAATTTTATACTTGCTATTAGACTTGGCAAGATGGTTAAAAAGTAATAGTTAACCATCCAACCCAACCCATTAAAAATGGGTTGGATAACTGACTTTTTTAAACCGGGTCGAATATGAGTAATTACCCATATTATCCATTAGAAAAATGAGTAACAAAATGGGTAAAATATGAATAATACAAGGTGTGTTTTTGGTTGGCTTAAACTTTTTGGAAAACATTTTCCAAAACTCATTCACAACCTTCCCCACCATATTCCTTACCCTCACCAAACCGCCCCCCCCCCCCCCCCCCCCCCCCCCCCCCCCCCCCACCNTCGGTTTACAGGTTCAAAATTTTACAAGTTCCAAATATATGAGCTCGGAGGCTTATGTGTTTCGAAGTTTACGGGTTCGAAATTTTACTGTTTCGGAAGTTTTGCGGTTCAGAAGTTTATGAAATTTGTGGGTTCGGAAGGTTGTTGGTTCGAAAGTTTATGCCTTCATGTTTATTATATCAAAATTATTTATAAATACTCTTGAGAAAATATTTTCCTTAATTTGCGTACCAAACACCAGAAAACTAATAAGATTACTACTTGTTTTCCAAGAAAATATTTTCTTGGAAAACATTTTTCTTTATACCAAACACACCCACAATTATTGGAAAATTATTTCAGTAATGTTCTTCTGTTGCAAGGGGAAGCAAATTCATATTAGAGCTTGAGGCTAATGTGAAGTCATGAATGGATAATATGGTTACTCATTTTATCCGCGGATTAACCCGTTTATTACCCGTGTTAAATATGAGTCGGGTCGGATAATTTACCCGTTTTTTCCATTACCCGTTTCGACCCGAACCATATCCAACCCGCCCGTTTGCCACTCCTACTTGCTATGGAATATTATTAATGAGTTTGAGGGAAATTTTATTAAAAGAATTGTGTAGTTATGTGATAGTGGCTTGCCTAGTTCCACGATAGGCGCCATCACGACCAGTTAGGATTTGGGGTCGTGACACTAATGTTTTATAGGCCGCGTGAATTCCTATGGCAATTCGAGCAATTTCGAGCTTAGAAATACAATTTAATGTAGACCTAGACTACATGAGAAATTTATGCAGTGGATAAAGTAATTTGGATACTTGGGGGATAATTTTTTTTATTAATCATGAGTGTTGTAATAATGGAGAACACTTGGATGCTAATTTCAAAGAAATAAGACTAAAGAAATTACAATGATCTATCTCCCCATGGCGCAGCTATAACACATGAGGGAAGCAGAAAGTTTTTTAGCAAACCAGCGAGCTAAAGCCTTATAGCACAGGGATAGCACCAGTTGAAAAATATTGTACATGATTTTAGCAAACCAGTGAGCTAAAGCCTTATAGCACAGGGATAGCACCAGTGGAAAAATATTGTACTTGGGCCTATTAATGCATAAGCGGGGAGAGAGAAGAATAAAAGGATTTCAAGACTAGGGCTTTTCTCTCCATCACCCATCCGGCCAAGGCTTCCAATACACATTTAAGGTGAGTTTTAAGTGTGTTTTTATGATTATTTCACTTCTCAATCACTAGTTACAACAAGGTTTTGATTGGATTCCAAAACATTTCTTCAAAATCTCAAGAACCTCCCAAAAGTTGACTTTCAAGATTTGGTCTACAAGATGTAATTTTTCATCCATAAACCTACATGCATGGATTGTTAGTGAATATATGAGCAAGAAATAAGTGCTAGCACTTATGGGATGGTGATTGGAAGCCATAAGTGCTTAATGTAGATTATTGGGTGTTGTATAGATTTTGTAATGAGTTAATTAGTAAAAATTTGGTGGATGTGAGTTCATTGTTGATTACAATAGCGCTAAGAAGGTAGTTTGTGAACAAAGGATGTTCTAGTATCTCTTGTTGGTGGGAAGGAGGGATTGTTGGATGAAGAAACACCATTACTAGAGGTAGTTGAATGCTATGCACTCTAGGTGTTTGATAAAATACCAAAATGACCAAAAACCTTGAAATATTGACTAATATTGGTCCAATTGAATTATGTTGATTTAGATTGAAGTTGTAAGAGTAGTGAGAGGTTTTAGTATCACTAAAGACCTCCATCAAGGTATGTTGGCTGAAATTCTCTCTTAGAATTGAATCCCATGATGTTCTTGAAAGTCCCGAGTTGTTCATTATAAATTGACTATTCCGAATAAGCTTTGTACCAAAAGGGATATGTTCAATATGTGTTCCGAATGCTCTTATCATGTTATGTTATCCTTCGAGAATGGGTTCAAAGTATGGTTTGTGTATTAAAATATTATGGCTCTCAGTCATCTTGCAAATGAAAGTTATGATGCCAAATTGTGTGAGAAAAACTCGATGGGCTTAAGACTCTTAATTGTTCATATGTGTACCTAAGGTATTGATTAAAACTACCTTTTTGTTGATGACCCGTAAAGATGATGAAAAGTACAAGAAGTGGGTTGGAGATGTAAAGTGTGGCCACCGTGCCAATAATCAAAATTATACTTGTGGCCAATGGTGCCAATGAAATGATGTGAGAAAGGTTATGAAATGAGCCTTGATTCACCCCTTCCAAATTGACTTCGAAAATTGGGTTGCCTAAAAGCTTATGTCCTCAAGTCATGCCCCAATGTGGCTGCTTTAACTAATAATATGCTTTGTAAGTATTTTCAATGTGTTTTAAACCTTTACATATTTATGAGTTGAAATTGTGTATTGCGCTTTTTGGGGAAAGGTACTTCAAGAATATTCTATATGTTGATGTTTATGATGATGATCCTTGAAATTAAAGAAATGAAAGTGTGGAATTGTAGATACGGCCACCGTGCCATGAATGAAGAATAATATGTATGGCCAAGGGAGCCAATGGAATAATGATGTTGTAAGTAGTTGAAACTACTAATAAAGTGATATATGGTGTGAAAGGTTATGAGATGAACGCATTCGTACTTATGTTTCCAATGTGCTATAAGCTCCTACTCCCTTAAGAGGAGAGGCGGTGGTGTTTCTAAATGTTTTAAATGTTCTTAATGTCATGTGATCACCCATGGAAAGTACAAGTAAGTGATAATTTGAACATGAAATGCGACCGTTGGCCAAAGTGAGAATAACGAGGCGTTGTATGTCCCAATGGTTTCATTCATAGTATGAAATGTATAGGTGTAAAATAAGGGAGGGATATGGATGGTCTAGTGAGATGCATTGTTAACACAGACAATAGGTGCCACTTTCATTGGCCTTGTTTATATATGTTGTTTCAATTTCATTGTATTATGTATTCCACGAATAGTTGATATGGATCAGTTGATTATAAAATAAGTTTAGAATGATGCAAGTATAATAAGACTTGAAAGTTGATTGAATGGGATGTTTCGTAGTTTCTTGATATACTTTATTTGCCTCTTATTTGGGTTGCCGTATTATCATATGTTGTTTTCTTTGCCTTACAAACGAATACTATTTCACATGTACTCACGTCTGTTTTGCGGGGTGCTACATCCTTTAATGGATGCAGGTATACTTCTATAGGATGATATGGATCTTTGAAGGGATCTCCTTCACTACTCAGCTTATGGTAAGCCCACTACAGTTCTAGTGGGTGTTTGGGTCTATTTCGTTTTTTGTATTTAGGTATCTACTCATAGAAGCTCCATGTACATTTTGGTTCATGTAATTAAAGTTTGAGTTATGTCATGTACTAAGTTCACAGTATTTACAGCTATTTTATAAAGTTGTGTACCCATCATGAGAAGCCATTACGCCAATTGTATTCAATTTAAAAGTCAAGATCTAATTATCTTTTGGTAAATCATGCATGAGTAATAATGAGGTTGATGTAACGTAGGCTTTCTCGATTGGGTTTACTCGGTTGAGCGCCGGTTGTGCTCCTTGAGTTCGGGGTGTGACACTTTTTGGGTCATATTATATACCAAATCAAAGGTCTTGGAATATTGTTTTTAACGTTCTTAGAAGTTCATTCATATGGCATCCGGATAAAAAGATATAAGCATCGGAAGAAGGGCCAATGCTTGGGTGCCAAGCTAGCCCTCTTTAACTTTTCAAAAGTTAACATATATATATATATATATATATATATATTCATTTCCTATTAGTTAGAACTTACAAGACGATGATCAAAAGTCGTGAGCTCGATTAATTTCACTTTTAGTGGATTGTTTGGTAGTCCACTCGTGTTGGCCTCTTGTGCTGATGTTTTATGGAGTTTTGGAGGTTAAAAGGTGTGTAGAAACACCACATAATGACTCGATGGTGGGCTGTCATTCGTCATTACATTTTTTAGGTTGTTTGACACTACTTTAGTTGTCGTTTTATGTATGAAGTGATTAGGGTGTGTGGCTGTTTTGTGGAATATTGTGATGGAGATAAGGTTGGAAAATGATGAATACATGTTGTTATTGTTGTGTTCTTGTTTTTGTTGGTATATAGTATTGGTGGAGGATCTTGTTACAGGGGAGATACTACCCAACTTTACGTAAACGAGCTACTAGTTTAAGTTGCGGACTTAGCCTTACTTAACACTGATTTTGAATCTCCATATGTTGTGGTAGATTGAGTTGAGTTGTTTGAAGAATTGTTTGGAAGGTATTGAGAACTCAATGGAGTTAATGTATGTTAAGGCTAAACCTTTCCTTCATTTTGGCATGATCACTTAACTACATGCGTTTGATAACGAGGCATAAAGAGAAGTTCTTATTCCTGAATTTATTTACATTATCCTAGTCTCATAAGCTACAGTATTATCCATTATTGGGATTCTATATTCTGTTAAGTATTGTCTTCTTTATGTCTGGAGAGCAGGCTCATATTGGGTAACCTTTGATCACATGGTAAGTTATATATGGAGTCTCTTGCGGCCGAGCGCCTCTGAGCGAGCCCAAAATTGCCGAGATACAGAGCCTAGTATGGTTGAGTGCCTATGAGCGAGCCTACTACGGCAGAGAAGTTACACATACCAAGCCGTATAGGGCCGAACATATATTTTACTTACAATATTGAGAGAGATGAGTCAGTATCAATAGGTAAGCATATTTTCAAATTATATTTGACTCACAAGTGCTTTCAGTTAATATATTATCATTTCAGTTATTATGTTGCCTTACACACTTGGTACATTATTTCGTACTGACGTTCTTTTTGTTGGGGACGCTGCATTTCATGCCTGCAGGTCTTGATAGATAGCTGGATAGACCTTCCTAGTAGACAAAGTTAAACATCACCTTGGTTGGTAAGCTCCACTTCCTCGGAGTTACCAGATCTATACCTTGGAGTCCATTTTATATATACAGGTTTGATGGGTAGGTTGAAGCTCTGTCCCGGCCATGATACAATTCAGTTATCCCTAGAGGGTCGTAGATGAGTCTTGTATATTTTTTTATCTTAGTATTGTGGCTTTACCAGCCCTATGTAGATTATTAGTTCGGTATTGCTCGTTGTAGATGTTATTTTCAGATAATTCAGAATATGGCCTCATCAGCCTAAGTTGAGGGTTAACCCTCCAAAGTTCACAATTATAGAGTTGTTCGCTCGGACCGAGTATGGCACTGGGTGTCGGCCATGCCTCTTCAGATTTTGGGCGCGAAAAACATGGTATAAAAGGAGTTCTATCCTAGGGAGTCTACAAGCCGTGTCTAGTAGAGTCTTGTTTATGGGTGTGTTGTGCACCACACTTATAAGCAGGAGGCAACATGGCATTTAGGACCGTCACTCTTTCTTCTTACTCTATATCATGTGGTAGAGCTTAGTTGTTAGAATTCAAACTCCAACTTTTATTTTTTCTTTATACAATGATACTTACATCCAGAAAGACAGTTGGTAAGAAATTGAATGTGGATGTGGAAGAGTTGAGTCAGAGGAACTCGATTTTTCATCATGCTTATGACAAATGAATATAAGGTCTTCAGCAGGTCGTGTGTGTACTATGACGTATAAGATTCTTGATAAGGAACCCTAAGGCATGAATATCTATCCACCTGTATGGTAAAAAGCAATATGAGAAGCAAAAGGTAGACACAACTTTCAACAAGTAAAAGAAGCAAGGTGAAGAAGGGTACATGGTACCCAGTTAGTAAAGATTTTCAATATTAACAATTTAGGCAGCAAAATATAAGCATTTTATGTTACTTTCCACAGTAACAGAGATATATACAATTGGCCAGACCCATCTCAGTTATGTCGTATGGGAGATAACATTTATTGTTTAAGAGAGAGAGATGAGACATCAGGATCCAACTAGGCTTAGAGTAACCCAAAATGGTGGATGGATCATTAGCTAAAATTTTCGAATGGTAGTGCAAACGTGGTAATAGATCTCCTTGTGAGACACCCAGATGGTGAACTTTAGAATAGAACAGTCAGATATGAATACTGAATGTTCAAAAATTTCAGAAGACATGTAGTGGAATCCTAGAAAGGATAAATTTTACCTTAGTATAGCTCCCATCCCTAGTCAACAGAGAATGTTTGGCGACCCAAAGAGCCCGTAGATGGAGAAAGGGGAGCTAAAAGAGAAATAATGTTTGTTGAAATTTTAAGAATAAGGTAATAGACTAAGATATTAGTAGAAGAATAAGAAGATAGTAAATGAAGTATTATGAGTAAGATGTGATAAATTGATGATAACAGTAATTCAAAATATGACAGGATGACGGAGTCTATAAGCAAGTGAAGGGAAAAACAACAGGTGATAGGCCTTGAGCCCATAAAGAGTATAAGCCATAAAGTCATATCCTTATTTCGAGAAACGATTTGGTGACTCCAACATGATTACTAGAAGACTAAGTTAGACCTCCAGAGTAATAAAAATTAGTATGGTCTAGTAAACAAAAATATAAATCGAACATGACTTAGGGACCGAAGGATTTTATAATAGTTGGCATTGTGAGAATTTAAGAGATCACGTTCCAGCAATAATAGAATGGATAACGGACGAATAACAATTAAAGTTCATTCAGGAAGATGCTTCCTTTAAGCAAGCACTGTGAGCAGAGTTAAGCTTAAGTGACTAAGTGTGCTAGTTACACTAGGTGTGACCCTCGTGCATAAGAAATTCTATTTTCTGGGGCACAGAAGGGTTACCGCAACGCGAGTAAGAGTCAGTGAAAACGTGAAAAGACGTCGAAGATGAAGAGGTAGAATATTAATAATCCACTAAAGGGGGAAGACAGTGTGATAACGTATTAAGTTGGAGTTAGATGGTTCAAGTAAGTATGAAATAGTGAAGGAAGAATGCGGTAAAATGGTGAAAGGAATGATATTGCATTTATTCAGATCCTACAGATATGTTATGACTACAGAACATTATGAAAACACATCAACGAGGAGAGGTAGTAAGAGTTCCCACACCAGATGTTATTGATAAATAAGTGCGAATGAACGTTTGATACATTAGGAGCCAGTGCAAAAGGTAAGTTAAGATAAAAGACATAACCCAAGTCAGGTTATGCAGAATATAAACATGATCACGGACTGACGAGTAGTTAATAGTTGATACAGGAAGAGCTTAGTTATGGCTAGACAAGTGGTCTCAGGGGAATCAATAGATAATGCAAGATAAACATAGTAAAACTCAGCATAGGAAATTCAGTCTTACAGATACAACATCGTAGTCCTTGAGAAATATTCATATAGGAGTTGGAGTAGTAAAAGTTACCATATAAGTGTTACAATAAAAAAATGAATGAGAATGCCACTAGGGAGACAATCGAAATTTCAACAAAAGCAACCCTACGAGCATAAAGGCGTGGCGATAGGTAACTAAGGATAATGATAGGCGAGTAAGAACATCAGAAATTCTGTAGGGTATACAATGTAATAAGCTCGCAGCTTTACAATAGCCGGAGGGTTTTCACTAAGTACTACAATAAAAGAGTAGCTGAGAAAATAAGGAAGAAGGCTTCAAGCTAAACATAGTGACCTAAAGAGGAAATGATCTTGTAACAACAGTCCCACTACAAAATGGTTTGCACTCCATAACAAAGTGGCACCTGTTGTGACTAAGGAACGAGAAGTAAAATCAAAAGTAATATTCGAGATCATATAAATTGCACGAAATTCCAATAGGTGTGGGCACTAAGATAAGCCAAGTATTCATGCAACAAGTTGAAGAACGACCAGGAGAAGTAATTATTTACTTTTAAAGAAAGCTGAGAAGGTATGAAAGGAATTATCGATCTATGACCCGGAGTTAGTTATGTTATGACCGCACTCAAGATTTTGGAGTACTATCCATACAACATATATGTTGACATTCATAAATTATGGAGACTTCAATATAGATTAAAAGAAATAATTGAGTCCACGTTATAGACAAGGACATGAATTGTTAGAAGGTTATATCATGGATGTTCCATAGCATCTAAATAGATATGTGTAGGTCGTAAGACAAAGTATGGTAGAACAAAAAGGTTTTAGGTATACATGAGTAAGGATAAGAAAAGGTGAATGAGAAGGTGACGAGAATAGGTAAGGCCTTAGGATTAAGCCCATTAATACAAGAGAGCTGATGATTCTCCTGATTTATAGAAAGCCCTGTATAACCTAAATAAACTCGGAGCAGTTTAGGCTAAAAGCATTTGGAAAAGAGGGAATGCTGCCCTGGTAGTAGAATAAGGGTGTAATTGTGATAAATGATAAGTGGATAACATTTAGGCCTTCGATTGAGTAATGATTTAGAGAAAAAGGGATTTCATGAACTGCACAGGATTAGAATACCCCCATAAGATGAACTACGTTGGGATGCTGTGAAATACGGTTAATGAAGTATTGTATTGTTCCTAGAAGGATCAGGGAAATAACTTCGGATGTTCTCTGATGAGACGTGAGACCTAAGGACAATGTATAACGTAAGAGGTTTCAATTTATTTGTGGTAGATTACAGATCAACATTAAGGTGAATCAATAATAGGCAGATAAAAGTTCCAAAGTATGAGATGAGATTAGGCTGTCATTCTTGGGATAAACAGTGATGAGGAAGAACTAAATGACTTAGATTTATATATATATAGGATAAGCAGCAAGAGGGTAACCTGGAGTTGGGTAGAAAACCTCAGTAATAATAATCTGATGTAAGTGTTATGGTATAGTATGACCTACCTAGATGTAGTAAATTCATACGGATAGATAACTGAGGCTATGAAACAAGATATAGCAATAGTCGTAAGTTCAACAAAGTACAAAGTGAATGACTTCAGTACACCTATAGATGCCTAGAGGGGAAGCTTGTCATAGTTCTGTATATGTTCACAAAGTGAGGCTTAGAGATCGGATAATAGCTAGAGGAAAAAGGAAAGAAGAGTCGCATAGGCGCACATATAGGGATAGAGTCGTACAGGCTTCACGACATAGGTAGAAACGGTAATGAGATTGGAAGAATTCCGACCGCAAGTCGTGGTGCGAGAAAGAGGCCTAAAGAGAGAAATGCCCTGGGCTTTGGATTTAGTCACATAATAGTTTTCTAGATGTCAAGGAAAATACTAAATTTTTCATTAGAGCTATAGGTTATGAGACTAATAAGCGCATCAGTCAACTGTTACACCCCATGTTTTCGTACGTGAGAGTACGTCGTAAGTCAATGGATTTAAGCTCAGAACTAAGATTGTATTTGGAAGCATATATAATAAGTTAATCATGTTACCTTGGAGGTCACAAATATTTAAGATCATGAATAACGAGTACCAAGAGGGTTGGAAATCTTAGAAGCTAAACCAATTGAAGAAAATAAGTTTCGTCGAAAGTCGACGAGTTTGGAATGTTATAACAAGTACTTTAGGGTGAAATTATGGTTATTTACATGATAAGAAGGGTATGCTATGAGTTAATATTTTCGTATAATAGTCGTGTGCTACGTTTTGAAGTCAAGCAAGTTGTGGAACAAAAGTTAGCAAAGGTCTTCACAAGTTACATTCATAAATTTGTTGAACCTTAGGTCAAATATAGCTGACCGTTTTCTCCCAATATACTTAGAATTAGGGTATTATCTACCTACCAAATTGAATATCTTTTAGTCTAGTTTCTAACTCATTTAACCGTTCGTCAATACGACATTGGAGTAGAGAGATATTCGTGTTTTCACGAGACTGCGCAAAGCAACTCCCATGGGACCCACAAAGTCGGTGTAAACTCCAGCTTGTATTTAAGACAATTCTAAATCGTTATAACTCATCTTTATCGTCAAAAAAAGTTCCTTAACCATCCAAAATTCTCTCCAATGGTTCCTCCATGATTCTAGGGTGAAGATCTAAGATAAAAACATGAATCCAACGCTAGAAACCCCGTGGTGCTTGTTAGATCGTAATTCTTCATCTTGTGGCTGTTTTGGAGGTTTCTTCAAAGTGAAGTAACCTCAGGTATCGTATAGTTCTTGATTATTTAGGTAATAATCAGTCCCTACTTCATACATATTAGATTTTTAAGGTGAACTACAAGTGTTTACACTCCAACTTGAACACCAAAAGTTGATTCAAGAAGAGAATACAACACCTATAGTGTTGTGGTGTCATTGGGGATAATTGTGGGCTGTGTTTGATCGAAATTTCAAGTGGTTGGTACTGTCTTGGGTGAGTATAACAGCCTACTAATTGTGCTTAAGCTTTCTTGTATGTTTTTTAAGTTTTTAGGGTAATAAACTACAAGATAATACTTTGATTAGCTTAAGTCACTTCTATGGTATTGTATTGCCATTGAGGGCTGTTGTAAGCTAAATATAACTTGGATTCCAACTTGAAGCTACTGTAGGAGGTATGTGTATTGTGTTCTTGCAGGTTCTTAAGGTTATCTTGATTTTGATTATGTTAAATGGTTGGACTAGACATGAACTAGTGAATAAAGTTGCTTATTGAAGAAAGTTGGAGTTGTGGATTGTTTCCTTTGTTAAAAATATATGGTTTAAGGATGGAATCATTGATGAATTACTTCATTATCAACTTAACGATGTTTATAAATTAATGTAATAAGTCTATATGGTGTGTTATGGGTTATACAAATTCCAATCGAGCTTGCCGCTCAAATTGATTGTTAAACTAATTGGAGAGCTTATTGTGAATTATATTGTTGTTGTTTGGGTTGTTTGGTGACTTTTGGTAATATATGGGATGTAGTTAAAATAGGGGAGGTGTTGTCTGTTTTCTTGTAGAATATTAGTTTATAAATATGAGAGTTACAATGCTTATATGATGACGACGAAGTCGGGTTACTCATTGTAGACGTAAGAAGATCATATTGAGCTTGGTTTAAAATTGGAGAGAAGATTGCAAAGGTATGTTAAGGCTCTTCCTTCATTATTTTGGCATGATCTAAAGTGAAACGAACGTAAATTATATGCTATTTCATAATGAATCTACTCCTAGAGACTAAGGTGGTCCATGTTGTTCTTTACTTACAAAGTTATTCTAAGAAAGTATCTATGATCCTTGAGTCCGAGTGTAGTTCATATTCCTGGTATGATATCCATAATGTTCATAGAAGGTGAAACTACATTACGTCACTCCAAAAGGCTTAGAGCATGATTCCATGAGTCCAGCATGCATTATATATAGTATCTATTTTACTCTACCGAGGTGCGCTATATTCGGTCGGGTACCGCACCTATTGTGCAACCGCTGATCAGTTGGGTTTTACCGAGCTCCACGTGGCCGGGTACGTTTTTATCGAGTCCTATTTGAGGCCGGGTACGATATAATGATGATGATGCCCACAAAGGTGGATGTTTTTAAACGATATGTATATATATGTATCACGCATTTTATGTCATTATCTATTCGAGGCACTCAGATGCTACAGGTTGTATCTCCTATATCTCCTTTTACATTACTGTTCTTATTTATGTTTTTCTGCCTTACATACTCAGTACTTTATTCGTACTGATGTCCCTTTTGCCTGGGGACACAGCGTTTCATGCCCGCAGGTCCCGATAGACAGGTTGACAGTCATCCTAGTAGGCTATCAGCTCAGCGGAAAGTGTTGATGCACTCCACTTACTCCGGAGTTGCCTATGTGGTCAGTATGATTGGGACATGTATTGACTGGTATGGCGGGGCCCTATCTCGACCTATATGACATTTATGTAGTCTTAGAGGCTTGTAGACATATGTCATGTATATGGATACTTGTATGTCATTTTCGGCCTATGTTTTGAATTTACTAATGATCATGTCCGCCTTATAGGCCAGTATGTCACATGTATAAGTTTCTATATAATATTGGGCCATCCTATGTCTAGTATGCACTAATATTTTATTCTTGTTATCTCATAACGGCCCTTTTGGCCTATTTACCCATGATAGTATGATAAGAAAGATATGTTATGTTGGTACTCGATTGAGTAAGGTATCGGGTGCCCGTCGCGGCCCATAAGTTGGGTCGTGACATAAGTGATATTAGAGCAGTTCTGTCCTAGGGATGTCTACAAGTCGTGTCTAGTAGAGTCTTGTTTATGTGTGTGTTGTGCACCACACTTATAAGCAGGAGGCTACATGGCATTTAGGATTGTCACTCTTTCTTCTTACTCTAGATCGTGTGGTAGAGCTCAGTTGTAAGAATTCAAAATTCAAAATTCTACTTTATTCAATAATACAACGATACCTCGTCCAAATAGACAGTTGGTAAGAGATTGAATGTGGCTGTGGAAAAGTTGAGTAAGAGGAACTCGATTTTGCATCATGCTTATGATGAGTAAATGTGAGATCTTCAGCAGATTATGTGTATACTAAGACATTTAAGATTCTTGGTAAGGAACCGTAAGGAATGTATATTTATCCACCCATATGGTAAAAAAAAATAAAGAGAGAATCAGAAGGTATATACAAGTTTCAACAAGTAAAAGGGGCAAGGTGAAGAGGGGTACAAGGTACTTAGTTAGTAAATATTATCAATATTTACAATCCAGGTAGAGAAATATAAGCATTTTGAGTTACTTTCAACAGTAATAGAGATATTTACAATTGTCCATACACGTCTCAATTATGCTCTATGAGAGCTAAGTAACATAATTTAGGAGAAGTATAGGATATCAGGATTCAGCTGGGGTTAGAGTAACCCAAGATTGTGGATTGATTGTTATCACTATTTAACATTTTTGAAATGATTCTTGTTTTTAACATTTTCGAAATCGTTACTTTCACTTTAATACATAGTAACTAGGTAGAAATCCATTAAGTAAAAGCAACCGTCTATTTTTCCAATTTAATAAAAATACATCCCAGAACCCGGTGCCACAAGTACATGAGCAATATCTAAGGATTTATACAATTACTACAAGGCTTGTCCGAAATACAAGTTGGACAAGGGAAAGAATGAAGATACAGTACATAGAGGAAGACTCTGCCGACTGCGGGTCGTCTCCGAGTGATGCAGCCCGTCTAAGTCCCCAAGTCAGTCACTCAACTATGAAGGTACCTGTGCAACAAAATGCACAACAAGTGTAGCATGATTACAAAAACAACGTGTACTCAATAAGTATCCCGCCTAACCTCAGAGAGGTAGTGACGAGAGGTCGAATTAGACACTTACTATAAGTCAATTAAATATAATCAAGTGAGGTGCTAAGCATGAGTATCATGTAAAATCAGATAATAATCAGGGGTAATAAACATCAAACTTATTTCACCTTTTACACATCAATTCTTCTTCAGTTAAACTGGCAATTCAACTTTTTCTTAAGCCGATAACATCTATAAATCACAAGGAATACACAGTATTTATCATGCGCAACAAAATGCCGAGGGTCATACGGCGCGGATCAACAATAAGAATTGTGCACTGCCGAGGGTCGAACTGCTCGAACCATAGATGCATCTATTATCCCCGCTCGCGAATCGATCATGCGACGCGGTCAACATAATAAAAATAAGGCTAGCCTGCTCGCGAATCATACCTGCGACTCAGGTGCTCATATGTACACATATTCACATAATAAATCCGCATTTTATCAAGAAAACAACTTCTCAAGAAAATAATAAAATTCTCTTTAGGTGAACACGAAGATAGTATTTAAATCATTTCTGAAAATTCATTTGCCAAGTTTGATAAGGTTTTAAATATTACCGTTTCATTCGGAACACAATTATGTAAGGAAGGATCCATTCTCTTCTCAATTGATTAAGGAACACAAGATCTGACCTTTTAAGTATTCAATTACTAACTCGATAATATCACCAGGCTAACTTCATTGATAAAATCATAAGTACAACAAGAAAGGCATGCTAGTGGGTCCTAGACTACCCAGACATGGCATAACAACAACTACACACGGACTCCCGTCACCTCGTGTGTACGTAGCCCCCGCAAATAATAGCATATATTCATTTAGTTCACCTATGGGGACAATTCCCCCTCACAAAGTTAGAAAACAGACTTACCTCACTCCGAAATTCCATTCCGGCTTCCAAGCCCTTCCGATGACTCAAATCGTTGCACAACGCTCCGAAACTAGCCAAATAACGGCAAACTAATGAAAATATACTCTAATACTTTTTAACAATTCAAATTATATAAATTTTCAACTCGCTCGAAGAATTGACCAAAATGCCCTCGGGCCCACGTGCCCGGATTCTGAAATTTCTCGAAGATAAACATTACCCACAACCTCACGAACTCAAATATATAATTTATTCCAAATCCCATGTCGTATTTCATGGTAAAAATCCAATAATACTAATTTCTAGGTTTCTACCAAAACCCAAGTTTTCACTAATTATCCATGAATTTCCATGTTAAAATATATATATAGTCCAAGCATTTAACTTGAAATAGGTGGGAATCACTTACCTTGACATAGATGATGAAGATGGAGCTCCAAAATCGCCCCTAGGTCGTCTCCCATGGAGGAAATGAGATGAAATGATCCTAACCCATTTTTTGCAAGCTTATACACTGCCAGGCAAGTCTTCTTCGCGTTCGCGGGCCTCCCCTCGCGTTCGCGAAGAACAAAAATCTCGAAAAGCAATTCCAAACTCTTCTAAGACAGACTCTAGTAAAATGATCATAACCTTTTGCCCAAAACTCCAAATGACAAATGGTTTAATGTTCTGAAAACGAGACTCCATGATATACAACGTTCATGTTTTGGTCATCTCCTAATTCCTTATAGATTGCGAGATATAAGCTGCCAAAGTCAGCCCTGTGCAACACAAATTTCTTCTTCATCTTCCCGGACACCTTGTAGTGTAACAGCCATATCTCTTTGTACACAAATCCAAATGATAAATGGTTTACATCTATAGAAACTAGACACAAATGTCTACAACTTTTATTTTTACATCATCTCAAACTTCATTATAGATTGTGAGATATGAGCCTCTGAAGTCAGACCTGCGCATCAGATATTTTTCTTCTTCGCGAACGTGAGGCACTATACGCGAACGCGAAGAGCAAAGTCCCTGATGCCAAATTCTTCTTCGCGAACGCGAAGAACAACACCAGACACCAGCATCAGCTATCTCAAAACAGCCCGAAATGATCCGAAACCACCCCGAAACACACCCGAGGCCCCTGGGACCCCGTCCAATCACATGACTCAGTCCCATAACATCCCACGGACTTGCTCGAGGCCTCAAATCACATCAAACAACGCCTAAACCACGAATCGCACTGCAATTCAAACTTTATGAACTTTGAAATTTCAAACTTCTACATTCGATGCCGAAACCTATCAATTCACGTCCGATTGACCCCAAATTTTGCACACAAGTCATATTCGACATTACGGACCTGCTCCAACTTTCAGAATTGGAGTCCGACCCCGATATCAAAAAGTCGAACTCTCGGTACAATTTCTCAAAAACCTTCAAATTTTTATCTTTAGCCAAATGACTTCAAAATGACCTACGGACCTCCGAATTCACTTCCGATTGTGCTCCCAACTCTAGAATCACCATACAGAGCTATTCCCAAACTCGAAATCCCAAATGGACATCTATATCACTGAAATGCCTTTCAACCCAGACTTATGAAATTCCTTCTAAAATGCTAACTTCTATAATATACGCTGAAACGCTCCCGGGTTATCCAAAACCCGACTCGAACACATGTCCAAGTCCGAAATCATCATACGAACTTGTTGGAACCTTCAAATCCCGATTTCGAGGTTGTTTACCCCAAATTCCAGTCTTAATCAATTTCTTCAACTTAAGGCTTCCGAAATGAGAATTTTCCTTCTGATTTAACTCCGAACTTCCCGAATTTCAACTCCGACCATATGCACAAGTCAAAATACCTGAAATGAAGTTGTTCATGACTTCCAACCACTGAACACCGCGCTCGAACTCAAAACGACCGGTCGGGTCGTTACACAGATGGTCACTCAAGAATAATATAGTCCGATGTGAATACTAGAATATTCAGAAAGTTCAGCAGATATCCTAGTAGGGAGGAATATTTACCTTAGGATGACTCCTACCCCTAGTAATTAGAGAATGTTAGTCAACCCAAGGGCCAATGAGATGGTGCAAGAGGATCTAAAAGAGAAAGGATGTTTGTTGATGTTTTTAGAATAAGGTAATAGACAAAGATATTAACAGAAGAATAAGAAGAGAGTAAATGAAGCATTATGAGTAAGATGTGATAAATGAGTGATAACGGTAAATCAAAATATGATAGGATGACAGAGTCTATAGTTAAGTGAAGGAAAAGATAAGAGGAGACATGCCGTAAGACAATAAAATTATAAGCCATAAAGCCATACCCTCATTTCGAGAAATGATTTGGTGACTCAAACGTGGTTACTAGAAGAAAGACTGAGACCATCAAAGTAATAGAAATTAGTATGGGCTAGTGAACAAGATAAACTGAACATGAATTAGGGACCGAAGGAATTGGTAATAGTCGACATCGTTTCAGAGATCGTGTTTTGACAGTAATAGAATGAATAATAGAAAAATAACCTTTAAAGGTCATTCACGAAGACGCTTCCCTAAAGCAAGCACTATGAGTAGAGTTAAGCTTAAGGGACTAAACAAGCCAGTTACACAAGGTGTCACCTTTGTGCGTAAGAAATTCAATTATGCCTGGTGTAGAAGGGTTACCGCTAGGTGAGTAATATGTGATTGAAGATGTGAAAAAAAATGCCAAAGATGAAGAGGTAACTATCGAATGGTAAAGGGAGAATGCGTTAAAAAGGTGAAAGGAATGAGATTGCATTCATTCAGATCCTACAGATATAATATGACTCCAGAACATTATGCAAGCATGACGCCGTGGAGAATCAATAAAGGTTTTGCACTCGATGATATTGATAAATAAGTGTGAATGAAAACTTGATACATAAGGATCACGTACGAGAGGTAAGTTAAGACAAAGAACATAACCCAAGAGGCGTTACATAAAATACAGATATGAAAGTGGAGCAACGGGTAGTCTGTAGTTGATTCAGGAAGAGCCTAGTTATGGCTAGATAGGTGGATACAGGCAAATCAGTAGATTGTGCAAGATAAACGTATTGAAACCGAGCATAGGAAATTCAGTCTCTTAGATACGACGTCGTAATCCTCGAGAAATATTCAGACATGATTTGGGGTAGTAGAAGGTACAATGTAAGTGTCACGGAAATAAATGAGAGAGCCACAAGGGAGACAACTGAAATTTCAATTCAGAAGCAATCCTACGAGTACAAGGGCACAGAGGTAAGTAACTAAGGATAATGATGGGTGAGTAAGAACATCAGAAATACCGTGGGGTATACAATGTAATAAGGTCGCAACTTTACAAGAGTCAGAAGTTCTTCCCTAAGCACTTTGACGAAAGACTAGCTGGGGAAATAAGGAAGCAGGCTTCAACATAAGCATAGTGACCTAAAGAAGAAATGTTCTTGTAACAACAGTCTCACTATAATGTTGTATGCACTCCATAAGAAAGTGGCACCTATCGTGGCTAATGAATGGGAAGAAGAAGAAAAAAATCAATATTTGAAAATTGAGATCATATGAGTTACAGGGAACTCCCGTATTCGTGGGCACTAAGATAAGCCAAATATCCATGTAGCAAGGGGCAGAACGACCAGAAAAAGTAATTTCTTACATTTAAAGACAACTAAGAATGCAGGAAAGGAAATCTATAGTGCTAGCATGTTAAAAGAAAGGTTGCGAGTAGTACAAATAGATATGTGTAGGTCGCTAGCTAAAGTATTGTAGAGCAACAAGGTTTTAGATAGACAGGAGTAAGGATAAGAAAAAGTGAGTGAGAAGGTGACGATAATAGGTAAATCCCCGGGATTAAACCCATCACAACAAAAGAGCTGATAGTTTCCATAAAGTCATAAAAAGCTCAGTATAGCATGAGTGAACTCAAAGGAGTTTAAACTAGGATCATTTAGAAGAGATGGAATGCTACTCTGGTAGTAAAGTAAGGGTGTAATTGTGATAAATGATAAGAGGATGACTTTTAGGCCTTTGATTGAGTAATGATTTTGAGAACAAGGATTTCATGAACTGCACGGGATTATAATACCCCCATAAGATGAATCACATTATGATGCTATGAAATACGATTATTTAAGTATAGTACTGTCCCTAGGTGGATCAAGAAAATCCCTTCAATTGTCCCTGATGCGACGTAAGCCCTAGTGACAATGTATTACATGAGAGGATTCAATTTATCAATAGTAGATTATGGATCAACATTAAGGTGAATCAACAATGGATGGATAAAAGTTCCAAAGTATGAGATGAGATTAGGCTTTCATTCTTAAGATGAACAGTAATGAGGAAGAAATGGAAGGACATAAATTTATACATATAGGATAAGCAGCGATAGTGTAACCTATAATTGGGTTACAAATCTCGGTAATAATAATCTGAACTAAGTGTTATGATATAGTATGACCCACCTAGATATACTAAACCCATAAGGATAGATAACTGAGGCTATGAAACAAGATATATCAATAGTCATAAGTTCGACAAAGTACTGATAGAAAATGTTCAGTACACCTATAGATGCCCAGAGGTATAGCTTGTCGAGTTCTGTATATGTTCCCAAAGAGAGGTCTATAGATTGGCTAAAAGTTGGAGGAAAGAGGAGAAAAGAGTCGCATAGGTGCACATACTAGGTCAAAATTGTACAGGCTGCATGAAATAAGTTATAAACAGTTATGACATTGAAAGAATTTCGATCACAAGTCGTGGTGTGAGAAAGAGGCCTAAAGGGGGGAATTCCCTAGACTTTGGATTTATTCACCGAACAAATCCCTAGATGGCAAAGACAATATTAAAGTATTCATAAGAGCTATTGCTTAAGAGACAGATAAGTGCATTAGTCAACATTCGAAGACGAATATTCCAAAGGGGGGAATGATGTTACACCCCATGTTCTCGTACGTGAGAGTACGCCATAAGTCGGTGAATGTAAGCTCAGAACTGAGATTGTATTTGGAAGCATATAAATTAAGTTAATCATGTTACCTTGGAGGTTACAAATATTTAATATTGTCAATAACGAGTACCAAGAGGGTTGGAAATCTTAGAAGCTAAATCAATTGAATAAAATAAGTTTCATCGAAAGTCGACGAGTTTGGAATGTTATAACAAGTACTTTAGGGTGAGACTATGATTCATTACAAGAAAATAAGGTTATTCTATGAGTTAATATTGTCGTATGATAGTCATGTGCTACGTTTTGAAGTCAAGCAAGTTGTGGAACAAAAGCTAGCAAAGGTCTTCACAAGTTACATTCATAAATTTGTAGAAACTTAGGTCAAATGTAGCTGATCGTTTCTCCAATATACTTTGAATTAGGGGATTATATACCTACTAAATTGAAGATCTATGATTCTAGTTTCTAACACATTTAACCTTTCGTCAATACGACATTGGAGTAGAGAGATATTTGCGTTTTCGCGAGACTGCGCAAAGCAGCTCCCATGTGACCCACAAAGTCGGTGTAAACTCCAGCTTGTATTTACGACAATTCTAAATATTTTTCACTCGTCTTTATAGTCAAAACAGTTTTTGAACCCTCCTAAATTCTCTCCAATGGTTCCTCCATGATTCTAGAGTGAAAATCTAAGATAAAACATGAATCCAACGCTAGAAACCCCGTGGCGCTTGCTAGATCGTAGTTCTTCATCTTGTGGCTGTTTTGAAGGTTTCTTCAAAATGAAATAACCTCAGTTCTCGTATGTTTCTTGTTTATTAAGGTAATAATCAGTACCTCCTTCATACAGATTATATTTTCAAGGTGAACTACAAGTGTTTACACTCCAACTTGAACACCAAAAAATGATTCAAGAAGAGAATACAACACCTATCGTGTTGTGGTGTCATTGAGGATAATTGTGGGTTGTGTTTGATCGAAATTTCAAGTGGTTGGTACTTTCAAAGGTTAGTATAACAGCCTAATAATTTTTCTTAAGCTTGCTTGTATGTTGGTTAAGTTTTTAGGATAATAAACTACAAG
Organism: Nicotiana undulata; assembly: GCA_005239495.1. NCBI lineage: Eukaryota > Viridiplantae > Streptophyta > Magnoliopsida > Solanales > Solanaceae > Nicotiana > Nicotiana undulata. The sequence continues at coordinate 39,641 of ML277954.1, forward strand.
ATAATACTTGGATTAGCTTAAGTCACTTCTATGGTCTTGTATTGCCATTGAGGGCTATTGTAAGCTAAATATAACTTGGATTCCAACTTGAAGCTACTGTAGGAGGTATGTGTATTGTTTTATTACAGGTGCTAAAGGTTATCTCGATTTTGATTAAGTTAAATGGTTGGACTAGACATGAACTAGTGAATAAAGTTGCTTATTGAAGAAAGTTGGAGTTGTGGATTGTTTCCTTTGTTATAAATATATGGTATAAGGATGGAATAATTGATGAATTACTTAATTATCATATTAATGATGTTGTTAAGTTGATGTAAGAAGTCTATATGGTGTGATATGGGTTATACGGATTCCAATCGAGCTTGCCGCTCCAAATGATTGTTAAACTAATCGGAGAGCTTATTGTGAACTATATTGTTGTTGTTTGGGTTGTTTGATGACTTTTTCTAATATATGGGATGTATTTAAAATAGGGGAGGTGCTTTCCTTCTTATTGTATAATATTAGTTTTGAAATATGAGAGTTACAATGCTTATATGATGACGACGAAGTCGGGTTACTCATTGTAGACGTAAGAATATCATATTGAGCTTGGTTGACAATTAGAGAGAAGATTGCAAAGGTATGTTAAGGCTTTTCCTTCACTATTTTGGCATGATCTAAAGTGAAACGTACGTGAACGATACGCTATTTCATAATGAATCTACTCCTAGCAACTAAGGTTGTCCATGTTGTTCTTTCCTTACAAAGTTTTTCTAAGAAAGTATGTATGATCCTTGAGTCATAGCGAAGTTCATATTCATGGTATGATGTCCATAATGTTCATAGAAGGTGAAACTACCTTAAACCCCTACAAAAGGTTTAGAGTGTGATTCCATGAGTCCAACATGCATTATATATAGTATCTATTTTACTCTACCGAGGTGCGCTATATTCGGACATGTATGACACCTATTGTGCAACCACTGATCAGTTGGGTTTTATCGAGCTCCACGTGGCCGGGTACATTTTTACCGAGTCCTCTTTGAGGCCGGGTACGATATGATGATTATGATGCCCACATAGGCGGATGTTTTTAAAAGATTATGTATATATATGTATCACACATTTCATGTCATTATCTCTTCGAGGCACTCAGATGCTACAGGTTGTATCTCCTATATCTCTCTTTAAATTACTGTTCTTATTTATGTTTTTCTGCCTTATATACTCAGTACTTTATTCGTACCGACGTCCCTTTTTCCTGCGGATGCTGCGTTTCATGCCTGCATGTCCCAATAGACAGCTTGACAGTCCTCGTAGTAGGCTATCAGCTTAGCGGAAGGTGTTAATGCACTCCACTTGCTCCGGAGTTGCCTATTTGGTCAGTATGATTGGGACATGTATTGACTGGTATGGCGGGGCCTTGTCCCGACCTATATGACATTTATGTAGTCTTAGAGGCTTGTAGACAGATGTTAGGTATATAGATACTTGTATGGCCTTGTCGGCCTATGTTTTGAATTTACAAATGATCATGTCAGCCTTATAGGCCCGTATGTCACATGTATAAGTTTCTATATAATATTGGGTCATCCTATGTCTAGGATGAACTTATATTTTATTCTTGCTATCTCATGACGGCCCATTTACCCATGATAGTATGATAAGAAAGATATGTTATTTTGTTACTCGGTTGAGTAAGGTACTGGGTGCCCGTCGAGGCCCATATGTTGGGTCGTGACATCAACATTCGAGGAAGAATGTTCCAAAGGAGGGAATGATGTTACACCCCATGTTTTGGTAAGTGAGAGTACGTCGTAAGTCAATTTATGTTAGTCTGAAATGAGATCATCTTTGAAAGTACATAAATTAATTTAATGTGTTAACTTGGAGGTTGCAAATATTTAAGATCATGGGCTGCAAGTACCAAGAGGGTTTGAAGGCTTAGAAGCTAAAGCAATAGAAGAAAAAACGTTTCGTCGAAAGTCGACAAGTTTGAAATGTTATAACATGTACTTTTGGGGTGATAATAGGGTGCTCAAAATTATAAGGCGATTATGTTATGAGTTTTATTTGTATTATGATAGTCGTGTGTTATGTTTTGAAGTCAAGCGAGTTGTGGTACAAAAGTTCATCACAAGTTACATTCATAGATATGCTGAAATTTAGGTCAAATGTAGCTGAGCATTTATCCCAATATACTTGGAATTACGGGATGATCGACATATACAATTGATTATCCATGAGTATAGTTTCTCACACATTAAACCGTTCATCGATACGGCATTTGAGTAGAGAAATATGTGCAGTTTTGCGAGACTGCGCAAACTGCTTAGGTGACAAGTAGGTGTGTCACTGAATCGTTTTGAGAAACACATTTCGTGTGTTATATGAGGTACTTTTGGTACATATCATATACCAAATTGAAGGTTTTGTAATTTAGTTTCTAATGCTCTTAACCGTTAGTTCATACGACATCCGGATAAAAAGATATAAGCGTCGGAATAAGGGCCAATGCTAGGGTGCCAAGCTAGCACCTCTTTAACTTTTCAACATTTGATATATATAGGGTTTTAAATCGTCTTTCTCTTCATTTTCAATAGATCGTGACCAGAGAACCCCCAAAAACTTACCCTTAATATCTCTACAAGGGTTCGAAAGAAGATTAACATCCCGGGTACAAAATCAAGAAGCAATAACATTAGAACGATCCCTACGACGTAAGTATCGCTATATCACCTCTCGTTGTCTTTGTAGTTTGAATTTTAGAAGGTACTTCATAGTTAATAAAACTCTTACTTTCTGTATTTAAGCTTTTAAATGTCAAGGAAGGTTTATAAATTCATTTCCTAATAGTTAGAACTCACGGTACGGTGATTGGAAGCCGTGAGTTCGATTTATTTAAGTTTTAGTGGACTGTTTTGTAGTCCACACGTGTTGGCCTCTTGTTAAGATGTTTTATGGATTTTTGGAGGATAAAATGTGTGGAGAAACACCACATAATGATGGAATGGTGGGTTGGTCGTTCATTGTTACATGTTTTAGGTTGTTTGACACTACTTTTGTTGTCGTTTTGTGTATGAAGTGATTAAGGTGTGTGGCTGTATTGTGGTATATTGTGTTGGAGATAAGGTTCGAAAATGATGCATACTTGTTGTTATTGTTGTTTTCTTGTTGTTGTTGGTATATATCATTGTAGGAGGGCCTTGTTTCAGGGGAGATGCTGCCTAAATTTACATAAACAAGCTACTAGTTTAAGTTGCGGACTTAGCCTTTACTCAACACTGATTTTGAATCTCCCAATATTGTGGTAGATCGAGTTGAGTTTTTTGAAGAATTGATTGGAAGGTATTAAGGACTCAATGGAGTTGAGGTATGTTAAGGCTAAACCTTTCCTTCATTTTGGCATGATCCCGTAACTACATGTGTTTGATAACGAGGCATAAAGAGAAGTTCTTATTCCTAAATTTATATACATTATCCTAGTCTCATAAGCTACACTATTCTCCCTTATCGGGACTTTATATTTAGTTAATTATTGTCTTCTTTCAGTCGAGAGAGAAGGCCTCTATTGGGCAACCTCAGATCTGATGGTAGGTTATATACCGAGCCTATTGTGGCCGAGCGCCTATGAGCGAGCCTAGAATGGCCGATATATAGAGCATAGTATGGCCGAGCTCCTATGAGCGAGCCTACTACGATATAGTAGTTACACATACCAAGACTTATAGGGCTAGACATCTGTTATAGTTACAATATTGAGAGAGATGAGTCAGTATTAGCAGGTAAGCATGTCCTCAAATTATATTCGACTCCCAGGAACTTTCAGTTAATAAACTATCATTTCAGTTTCAGCCTTCAGTTATTATGTTGCCTTACATACTCGGTACATTATTTTGTATTGACGTCCTTTTGGTTGGGCACGTTACACTTTATGCATGCATGTCCTAATAGACAACTGGATAGACCTTCCCAGTAGACAAAGTGAAACATCAGCTTGGTTGGTAAGCTCCACTTCCTCGGAGTTACCAGGTCTATACCTTGGAGTCCATTTCATAATATACAGGTTTGATGGGGTAGGCCGAGGCCCTGTCCCGATCATGATACAGTTCAGTTATCCCTAGAGACTTATAGACAAGTCATGTACATTTTTTATATATAAGTATTGTGCTTTACCATCCATATGTAGATGTTTAGTTTGGTATTCATGGTTGTAGATGTTTTTTAAGATGATTCAAAATATGGCCTCATCGGCCTTAGTTGAGGGGTACCCCTCCAAAGTTCACAGTTACAAAGTGGTACACTCGGGCAGAGTATGGCATCGGGTGCCGGCCACGCCTCTTCAGGTTTGGGGAGTGACACTCTCACTGCTTCCATGAATCTTTCTCATTTTACTATTACTCGTTCTATTGAGAGGGTGTTTAGTATTACATGCGGCGCCTTCCTGAGATGCTTTGGAAGGGCGACGTAAGGCTAAGCAACCAATGTCAGGGTGGTTGCTGTCCGCCAAATGAGGTCCCCGCCACACGCTAGACTAGATCGTCAGTGCCGTGTGGGAAAACCAATGCCAACAATTGAGAGAACAGTAATAATGTTTGAAATGATGAAAGCTGGATTGCAATAATGAAAGCTATTACAAAATGAAGGAAATGCGGTGTCGAGGGGTAGAGACACCAGTACAGGGATTTGCTTGCTTGAAAGTTTTGAATGCTATATACCCCCTAATAATGCTTTAAAAAAATAAACCCTAGTTACATGAGTAGACTAAACTAGGCTAGAGAAACATAATGGAAGTAAATGGAATAAAGCTAGTCTATGATTACAAAGAAAAGGACTTAGTTTTCTACAAAGGTAGAAACAGGTACGTTGGCAGCAACTTTGTCTCCGGCATCATGATATGCGCGCACGGCATTGTCTGTGCGCGCAACGCTGTTGGCAGCTGCTTGCGGCTGGGCGCTAGCGAGGGAAATTGGCGGGGCGACAGAGGCAC
>ML277956.1:5172-17740 GCA_005239495.1 Nicotiana undulata
CCCCCCCCCCCCCCCTTTCAAATTGAAATGTTTCAAGTGCTTTATTTCCTAGTGCAATTAGTTACTCTTTTCCTTTGACCGGCTATAACTTGACAAACATTATCCTTGCCGATGCAAGTGCAGGATTACGTTCCAGAAGATATTGAAAGCATATCTGGTTTTGAACCACCTCAGTCCCCAGATTCCAGCTACAATAACTTGCACCTTGGAGCTGAGGACTACGCAAAGGAGCCGCCTGTGGTCCCACCCCATCTACAGATGACTTTGCTTAATGTCCCTTCATCTCACATGGAAATTCCACCTCCGCTTTCGAGACCTCAGCATGTGGTGCTTAACCATCTCTACATGCAGAAAGGCAGGAGTACTCCTTCTGTGGTAGCACTTGGCTCAACTAACCGGTTCCTGTCCAAATACGTGACAGTGGTTCTTTACAAGTCGATACAGAGGTGAAAGTTCGCAAACCTGTCTTTATGATAGTCTTAAATAACTCAAATATTAGTAGCAACATAGACCAGAAGGTCAGGGTTCGAGCCGTGGAAACAGCCTCCCCCAAAAATCCAGGGTAAGGCTGCGTACAATAGACCCCTGTGGTCCGGCTCTTCCGTGAACCCTGCGCATAGCGAGAACTTAGTGCACCAGGCTGCCCATTAGTAGCAAAATATTAGAAGCCAAGCATGTGGCTCATGGATACTGCAGTTAAAAGCAAAAGGCAGTAGAGGTAATGCTTAGAAGTTTTAATGGTAGCTAAGCTTGACTGTGACTTCCTTCATTTACTTTGCCATCTTTCTCATTTGGGCCTTCTTTCTTTAACACACAATTGATCAATTCCGATTCTTTCTCTTGTTTTTTCTTTCTTTTCATAATCTTATGGATTTAGCTTTGCAACAGTCAATTGATGTTGCTCTAGATGGCCAAACTGGAAAAAAGAAATGTTTGAAAAAGCCGTGGAAACTACCTCTTGTAGAAATGCAGGGTACCCTTGTGATCCGGCCCTTCCCCGTACACCGCGCATAGCGGGAGCTTAGTGTACCAGGCTGCACTTTTGAAAAAGGAGATTCGAGTGAAAATAGCACGGGCAAGCCAGTTTTCGGACTGGTAATTGAAAAATAGTTAGTGTTTGTAAAGTCATTAAAAAATAGCCACTGTTTTGCTGAAACACGGAAAGTTCCAGCATAATATGCGGAATTATGGAGTTCCTGCGTATAAACTTCCAGCATATTATGTTGGAACTCCAGCACACGGAAAGTTCCAGCATAATATGCTGGATTATGTAGCTGCATATAAACTTCCCGCATATTATGTTGGAACTCCAACACATTATGCTGGATTATGGAACTCTTCTCCCATATTATGTTGGAACTCCAACACATTATGCCGTAAGAACATATGTAAAAATTCTAACTCCAGCATATTATGCTAAATATTTCCGGATTTTTAAGGATGTTTTTGTTCAGATTTTCTTTTTACATGAAAAAATGGTTAAATTTGATTACTTTTGAAATTGTGGCTATTTTTCAATTACCAGTTGTAAATCTGGTTATTTTTTATTTTCGCACTTTTGCACTGTCAATCGAGTGAAAAATAGGAACTCGTATGTTCTTATAGTTAAATTTTGTTAGAAAACAAATCATCTAGGTTCTCAATAAAGTTTTCTAGTTTCCTTTATAAAAAAAAAGAATTGGGGCTTCAATCATGCTCTCAGTTATGTAATACTTATTTTATTAATTCATACACCTTTAACCAGAGATTTTGGGTTCGAGCTATAATTAAATAAATAAAAAAGTCATGTACGAGAAGCTTTCCCCTTTAATCGGCCTTATGCGGAGCGAATCTGGATTAGTCAAGGCCTCAAAACGGATACCAAACTTTGGAGGAAAAACATGAAAAAAGCATTTGGGTACGTAAAATCATCACAACGATATTTCAAAAGATATAGTAGCAAAATAACAAACTAAAGCTAGTGATGAATTAAAAGGAGCTAGTGATGCAATACCTTTGGACTAGACATTTTTTATTAAAGCTAGTGATGAAAAAAAAGAGCTAGTGATGCAATACCCTTGGACTTTATATATCAGCACAATCATTTTACTAATTACTCTCCCTCGCACTTATTAGTTTGGTGACTTAAAATTTCAAAAAATAATGTCTGAAAACATAAAATATATTATTTTCTCCGGTTCACAATAAGTGATCAGTTTACTTTTTTATTTTGGTTCAAAATAAGTGTCCATTTATATAATCAAGAAAGAATTCAATTTGTTTTTACAAAATAACCCTTATGTACATATTCCTAAAATGTTTTCTTACTCCTCACATTAAATAGTTAATTAGGGGTAGTTTAGTCATAATAGATATTTTTGTATAGAATTTAGTATTTTTTTAATGGTCGTACTAAAAGCAAACTGATCACTTATTGTGAACCGGAGGGAGCAGTAAAAAAGGTGTCATCTCTAAACTTTATATGAAGTGATTCACTCAAACTTTGATATTTTATCGGAACAATTAAAGGTTTTGAGTTAGGTCTTGCAGCCACACTTCATACACACGTGCGCGCACACACAAATACAGAAAAAGCAAAGAAAAAGAAAATTAACCTGCTTGGTTGATGAAATAGAATTCATTTTGTGAATGGTGCGGTAAAGACATCATTAATTAAAAATATGTATTATCTTTAGTATCTTAAAAGGGAAAATGATTAAAAGGCAAAAAGAAAAGAAGAAGGAGGAGGGAGAAAAAGTTGATGTCTGGGTAGACTAGCTTAGTAGCGGCGGACCCAGGATTTAGTGCAAGTGGATTCAATCTTAAAAGTATATAACTTTAATCGTAAAATAGTAGTTGTCAAGTGGGTACAAATAAATATTTATACAAAATTTACACAACTTTAATCTTAATTTATACATATACACATTATTATTTTTTGGAGAAGCGAGTTCAATTAAATCAGCTAGCCGCCACTTGAGTCCGCCACTGTAGCTGAGTTGCTGTTAACAATGGACAAAATACAAAATTGTCTGGTCTGCCGAAACTAATGTATTCGCTAGTCAAAGTGTAAAATATGTATACATGGATTTTTAAATATATATTTATCAACTATTATTTTTAAGAACAGTTAAAAATATACATTTCTATATATAAAAAGGACCTTCTTCTGTTTAGTTCATGATCATGTGAAAAAGACCAGTGGGGCATTAGTGTTACTATTTTAGAGCCTTCATTAAGTAGATTTCAGACATTTTATTATTTATTTTTGTCCACTACTTTATATGCGTTTAATAGTTTCAAGATTCTTTAATTTCATTTTGTTTACTAGTTAAAAGGTAATGACTGATGAGACATAAAATAAAAAGAAGAATTAATTCAAATAGTCGCTCGCCCTACAATTTAAACTAAATATAGTGGGTGAACGTATAATATATTTATATATTATATATGTATAATCGTGTTTAATCAATATATAATTCACGTATATAACTAGAAAAAATAAACAATTAATATGACCGGCTATTTAGGTAAAGATCTCTTAAATAAATTCAAGACTTCTTGGCCATTGAACGCTACGAATAAAAACACATAGAAATCAACTCATTTTGTACATAGTTCTTGAAAGGTCTTAAAAGTTTGTTGTTGCAGTTCTATTTACTCCATTCGGTTCAAAATAAGTAATTTTTTAAACCTATTTTACACATATTAAGAAATTTACCTTTTAACATTAATTAGCAATGTAGTTGACTATATTAACCTTTACTATCCTCCATAAATACTCCTAACACATATTTCACCACTATTTATTCCCAGGACAATGTAGGAAAAAACTAATTAATTCATTCTCGAAATCTAGAAAAATCACTTATTTTGGATCACAAGAAAAATACCAAAAAAATCACTTATTTTGGACAAAAAGGAGTAAAAAATAACAGTAAAACCCATGATCCAAAATAAATTAAACTGAGGGGATGTTCGTAGAAAAAAGGTAATAAAATAATATGAAGAGTCTTATGTAGATGCACCGACAAAAAAAACAAAGAGCAGTATATGTCAAAATAATAATAATAATAATAATAATAAACAGTCTATTTTTTTTAATGTGCTGCATTCAATTAATGATGATAACCTTTTCTTCTTTCTTTCTATTTTTTTATTTTAAAAGAAACCTTTTCTTCTTCTTTTTTGCTAAAACTTATTTTCTTATTCATTGTTTTCAAGCTGGATACACTTGAGTTCGAAGCTTCTAGCAAAAGTAGATACGACAGATCCCTTTGAAAAAGATTTAGTATATATATATATATATTATTTTTTTACGTTATTAATATAATTTTATTTGTATAATATACATAGAGGTCAATCATTTTTGTCAGGTTTCTGCTTAATACATATAACAAAAATATACATATATTACTTTTATAAGTGATAGTATTGTGTATTAAATAATAAATATGATTCCTTTACATTGTTTACACATAAACACAAATGTTTTCGCATCTATTTATTTAACGCTTACAAGTGTCCTTAACAAATTATACTAGATACAGAGTATATATATGAGTTCTCACGAATCAAGCAATTTTTGTGTAAACCCTATGTTATTATTTAAAATTTACTAAATATTTAACTAAAAACTTAATTATTATTGTATACTCCTTTCGGTCCAAAATAAGTCATTTTCTGGTATTTTTTTTGTGGTCCAAAATAAGTGATTTTTTCAGATTTCAAGAATGAATTAATTAGTTTTTTCCTACATTGCTCTTGGAGTAAATAGTGTTGGAGTATTTGTATGGGATAATAAAGGTTAATATGATCAATTTCATTACTAATTAATGCTAAAAAGTGAATTTCTTAATCTGCATAAATACAAGCAAAAAATTATTTATTTTAAACCGGAGAAAATATTAATTTAAAATTACAACAAAAACCATACAACTCAAATTCTGGATCCGCGTAACTTTTCTTTTTGGAATGAGAGTACCCATGTGGAGGGAATTCAAGCCTTTAAATGAACTAGTACTGGGATTCTGTTATCTGTACTGTGCAAAAGCGACAAATTTGAGTGTTATTAAATTCATCTTAATAAATTCATGGTATTGGAGAAGGAAATAAAGGAATAAAACTAATTAATCTTATTTTAGTCCAAGCTATAAATGATGGAGAGAGAGAAAATAATGAAAATTCAAGTTAAGCACTCAAGAAAATTAAATGGTCATAAATTTTATCTTAATAGAAAACCTAGTTTTACTCACCTTGATCATAAAATTTATCTTGTAATTTACTTTGTATTTTTATTTCCACGAATTGAACCCGTAAGCTTCTGGCATTCTCCTGCACGACAACTATACTTTTATAGTTGCGCCAAAATACTTCTTCTAAGACTGTGTTTATCATAAGATAATTCTCTGATTTTTTTTATTTGAGTAATTTATCACGTATATTTTTTGTAAAATTGTTTAGATTTTCTTTTATAAAAAAATAGTATTATAAAGAATTACTCCATTCGTTCACTTTTACTTGTCCACTATGGACTTTGCACACCCCTTAAGAAATAATAAATGATGTGCATAATTTACCATGATAATCATATTAATTGATGCATGTTTTTAATAGATTTGAGAAAATGATTTGAAATGAGTAATTAATACTATTTGTATAACAAGATTTTTTTTTAATATGCTAAAAGTGTTAAATAAAAGTAAAAACTTATTTTAAAAATACGGGACAAGTAAAAGTGAACAAGGAATTAATTTTTATATATGAAAAGTATTCTAATATTGAAGCATTAGAAGGCACTTGAGAATTGACCACACGCAAATCTCAAGAAACCACAATATAGGGTTAGTTAGCAGCATGTGGGGTGCATATTCCATTATTTCACTAACCAAACTAAAGCTTTCTTTTCCCTAGTCTCTACCTTTCTAGTACTAGTACTATTTACTATTCCAATTAATTAAAAAAATGTTATTGCTTATAGACAAAGGGAAGGAGAAATGTGACTTTCAAAGCAATATCACATGCAAATGGAGAGTATATAGTGAGCAATTAATATGAGAGATCCGAGTTCAAATTCCAGCGGAGATAAAAATAAGTAGGTAATTATTTTCATTTTACCTAAGTTTTGATGGACCGACTTACCCGATGTAGTAAAAATCATTCAAGCGCTTTTAAGAATGTTGTTTAAAATATATCCATAACTTACAATGTATTTAATGAATAGCCAATCCGTTCAAACTTCATGACACGTCATTCTGAAGTTTAAACCTGAAAGTTCAAACTTTAGGAGATCGTGTGCTTAAGTTCGAAAATTGCATCCAGAAGTTCGAATCCTATGTCCAGAATTTTATATTAGTAGTTCAGATATTCAGGACACTTACTCCTGAATTTCAAATTAGCTGGTGATACTGAATCTTGAATTCCAAATTCTTGATACTTAGTCTTGAAGTTTGAGTGAGTCGGCTAATCTTTAAATACATTATAAATTGTGACTATATTTTAAATAACGGGCTTAAAAATGGCTAATGGTGCATTTTGCCCGATATCTGTACCCGGTGAGAGGTATAACCGATACTTAATTGACAAAGTAGTCAAAGTATGTCCAAACTCGGACAAAGCCTCTCCATTTTCTTAAGGCAGAGGTAAGGTTTGTACATACTATCTTTTCCAGACCCCACTTATAATATTATAGTGGGTTTATTATTATTGTTAGTTAAAGCATGCACAAACGGATCAAGATATACTACCATTAAAAACAACAAAAATAGTGAGCTATTTATCTAAGGCTTACTCCCCCTATATACCCCACCATCAGTAGAGGCAGCCAATGTTGATGATTTCATGAATTTTAACTTTATACTTTCTCTATCCTAAGCCATCTCTACATCATTCATACATATTCATACTATAAAACTAAACCCTTTTCTTTCTCTTTCCTCCCCTCCCATTTTCCCCCCACCTATAGATTAGTTATCACCAAGAAATTCATTTTTATGTGAATTCTGATCTATCATCACTTTCAAGAGAGTCTTAGTTCTCAAACCATGGGTGGTGACAACACTGAGAAGGTATGCTTGCTCTCAATCTCCTTCAATTTTCCTCCTCCGTCGAAAAATTATACGTAAATTACCGAATCGCTTCTACATAAGGGAAGATTTGTGTAGTAAATAACAAAGATTGTTCAAAATGGTATTAGGTAACATGTTTGAATTTCAAGCATGATATTTTTGCATTTATTGAATTGTCTAAGAATTTATGGCTATGTCACTATAGGTCATTTTTACAAGTGTTTTTAATATTGTAAGAGCTGTAATAGTATATTTCTTGACTAATAAATTACAATTCTTTTGTTGAATAGACCACTATAATGGTGCTAAAGGTTGATCTTGAATGCTCAAGCTGCTACAAGAAGGTCAAGAAAGTTCTTTGCAAATTCCCTCGTGAGTCTCTTTTTGCAACTCTAAATTTAGAGTAAAATTTCCCTTTTACATTTTTTTTTTTACATAAGTTTGTCCCTTTATAAATTAATCTAGAATATGCCATTTTCTTGATTTTTTTCCCTTCCTTTTGAAATTTCACTTTTTCATTTTTATATTCCAATGAACAATGAGGATACTGATATTAAGTAAGGACAAGAATATGTATGGATGAGAACTGAGTTGTTTTTTTCTCTTTTATTCTTTTTGGTGTGGTGTTAAATGTTTTGGATAAAAGAAATTCGAGATCAGGTGTATGATGAGAAGGCCAATACTATCACCATTACTGTATTGTGTTGCAATCCTGAAAAAGTTCGTGACAAATTGTGTTGCAAAGGAGGGGGAGTGATCAAGAGCATTGAGATCAAAGAGACTCAAAAGCCCAAGGCTCCTGAAAAGCCCAAGGAGCCCGAGAAGCCCAAAGAGCCCGCAAAACCTAAAGAACCGGAGAAGCCTAAAGTGCCTGAGAAACCTAAGGAGCCCGAGAAGCCCAAAGTGCCTGAGAAGCCTAAAGAACCAGAAAAACCCAAGCAGCCCGAGAAGCCCAAGGAACCCGAGAAGCCGAAAGAACCCGAAAAACCAAAAGAACTCGAGAAGCCCAAAGAGCCGGAGAAGCCGAAGGAACCCGAGAAGCCCAAACAACCTGAAAAGCCCAAGGAACCTGAGAAGCCCAAGGAAGCTCCTAAACCAGCACCGGTAGCTCCACCACCACAAGCACAAGCACAACCACCACCTCCGTATGCTCCAGAGCCAGTGATAGTGATGTCAGTACAAGGATACCCGCAAGGCTACCCGCAACAACCCCCTTCAGGATATGGTTGTTGTGGGCAATGTTACGAGTGCTATCATGGAGGACCATGTTATCATTGGTACGGAAGACCTGTACAACCCGCCCCACCAGCGGGCCCATGCTACGATACATATTCGTATGGTTACGGGCCCGGGCCTGTTCCATATGGACTCCCAAAAGGCTGTTATGTAAGCAAATGCAATGAATATTTCAGTGAAGAGAATGCAGCTGGATGCTCAATTATGTAAACATGACAAGAGAGTGGGCCCATTCTGTGGGCCATTGTCTGGGCCCATGTCACCTTTTACCTTTTAGCATGTTATTATTATCATAGATACAAAAACAATGCATAAGGCCTACTTTTAATTGAAAAGTTTATAGAGAAAATAATTTGGTGACCAGATGACTGGTTAACTGTCTTGTTATATAATTCGTTAAATATTTTATAATAAAAACTCTTTGTTAATCATTCTCTTTTTCATGATACAAAAGATTATTCTTTTTTTTAATTTAACATTTTGGTGTAGCAATTTAAATCTATTATTCCATTTAGCATCCACCACTTTGTGAATTGAATATCTTTTCTATTGTCTTGAGTAGATGGACCCCACTTATGAGACCACATTGGATATGTTGTTGTTGTTGGTCTCGGTAAGTTGATCGAGGCTTAAACATGTTAAAGTGAATCTCTAAAGAGTATTTCAATTCGGTATAAGTTTAAATTAAACTCTTAAAACTCAAGTGGAATGACGGTAGACAGTAAATTTGCGTCGAGAAAATAAAATCAGGATCGAAAAAATTGCAACAATCGTAGTATTTGATTTCAAATAATACTAGTGTACAATCTCTATGAATCCCCTGATTCTACTTTTCTAGTATAAATTCAAGGGCCTTTGAGCTTGATCTTGAATTTGAATAATACTAGCGAACACTTTGATTGTTGCCACAAATTGTATCACGAACAAGTAGCCTTGATCTTGAACGTCTTGTATTTGATTTGACTTCGTTCTTGATCTTGAAACTTGAATTGTTCTTCGTTCTTGAGCTTGAACTTGATTGTATGAAGCTTGAAACTTGTAGAGAAATTTGCGGCGTTTGATCCACGAGCTCTCTCTTGCTTCTTGTTATAACTTCTGGTCCCTTTTCTGAGTTACGAAGACCCTAATTTATAGTTGTGGAAGGGAAGAATTATGATAAGAACAAACTCTTTCCGACCAATCAAATTGAAGTGTGACAAGACCGCATTTGATTGGCCAGAACATGTCACTTGCATATGTGGCGCAGTTTCATTGGCCTTTTAATGTGACTTGGCATGCCTTGTCATTTTGACACGTGGCATGATCCCATTGGCTCTTCTGTTTGACTAGGCCCGCCACGTCATTTGACACGTGGCACCAAACTGGGCATCTAGGAAGATGGCATATTGGGCCAAATGAACTGGGCTTATCACTTTAACCCAATTAAGTGGACTAGCCCAATAGATTAAGATTTATTTATTTAATCCATTTATATTGGACTTATACAAATTCAATTATATTAGCCCATAATATTTATTTGGACCAATATATCTTGAATTTTAAAATATAATCCAAATACCTTTTATGAATTTAATTTTAATAAAATTTATTTACCTACAATGACAATTATGAAAAGCAAGTGAATAATAATGAAGCCAACTCTTTGTTGTTGTTGAGATCAATTTGGTTCTAAGAAAGTGGTTTTTGATTAAAAAATAGTATAAAAACATGCATATTATTTCTATGATATTGGTCTTTATTGGTTAATCATGCTATTCAATATTCAATGATGTAATGATGCTGTTAGAAACCTAACATAGAAGTCTTTGTAATTAATATATTTTCACACATTCGACTCAATAAAAAGAAACTATACATGGTATAAGAATATTAATGTTCAATGTCTAGATAATCAATATATTGAAAAATTATTTTCATATTTATTTATTTTATTATTGAATTTTTTCTACTACAAACAAATTTGTCGCATTCAGTTAATTAATCCCACAAACCGAAAAAAGAAAACATTCTTACATCGCTATTTTAGAAAACTTAATCAATGAGATATAGTACTTGGTGGTTGGTGATTTTAAAAATCAATTTAAGGTGAATTGAATCGCTTTAAGTGGCATTATTATATCTTAATTAATTGAAAGTTTTTATCATTTCAACTTTTTTTTCTTAGTATCAAATTCGCTTCTTTTCAACTGTAAAATCAAGCTTCTAACAAAAATGGCCCCCGAAATGACATTTATAAAAGATAGTTTTTCAAGATTTCAATTATTATATGTAGGAAAATTGGGTCATTTTGATAAGGCGAGGATGCTTAAAAGTCAAGTAGGGGTTGCAAAAAGCTTGCAGAAATAGCACAAGAATCCAACAACATTTTCTGGACAGATTTAAAAGGTTGGAAAATGGCCAGCTTGCAATTGATAAAGATTTAAGAGTACCTAGTGGATATCAGTTATCAGGATATATATGGAGATGCGGATTCAAGATTTAATGTTTGTGGATTTCTGCAACGACCTCGAGTTCAAATATTTATGGATATTTAGTAACTTTTTCGAACACATTTGCACCGTTTGAACAAAATTTACCGGATTCACGTGAACCAGTAAATCGGGAGGTAGATCTGCCCCTAAAAATATGGCTATTCAATGTAATCTTATCACTTACCAAAAACCTGTGTGTTTATGTAGATACGGTGAATAATGGTAGGGACAGGAAAATATTAATTTTGAAAAAGGAAAAAAACAAAAACAAATATGAATAACAATAATGGTGTTACTATTATATGCCGATCCATGCAGGGCTCAGTGCGTATAAAATATAGTTAGTTCATTTTAAAATAAATTTGCTTATCACTACCAACTTGATTTTTACATGCCAACTTAGTAGTCTGTATTTGTAAAACAATTTTGGAGAAAATAAATAACATAAATAGAAATGTAAATGAAATACAAACCAATTCGAGCTCACTGAATTCACAGTGTTTTCTTAAGGAATTTAATCCCCTCCTAGTACCTAAGGTTATGGATTATTTCCTCCCAGGATAGAACGAATTACACACTGGTGTAGTGGTGCTTCAAACCCCAGTGTTTCAGCGAACACAAAGTTCGGTTGCAAATCACACTTACTGTTGCTTTCTTTGAAGTTAAAGAATGCAGAAGGAAGGAGGAGAACTCAGAAATTAGTATGTAAAATCTGAGAGAATGGACTTGTATTTATAGCCAAAGTTGGGCTGAAATCTGAAGAGGTGCAACTCTTCAGAATGGATATTTTTGCAAAACGGCTATAGAATAAATGCCATGACGTAATTGGCTATTTACTCAACAATAATGAGGGAAAATTGAAGGGTAGTTAATTTTCTGTTACAAAAACAGAAAACTGAATATTGGATAACTGAAATGGATTTAATATTAATATTTATTTTAATATTAATATTTTGTTATTAACCAAATATTTAATAATATTTTTGTTAATATTTACTATTAACAAATAAATTTGGTCCAAAAAATTAATCAATCAATCGATCATTTGACCAAATCCAAATCCAAATCCGAATCCGAAGCCGAAGCCGAAGCTGAGCGAGCGACGACGACGACGACGCGAGGCTTGCCTTCTTCTCAACTCTTTATGAGCTAGAAGAAGAGAAATTGCTTATATACCTATCAAAAACCTTTTCCTCTTCCCATGTGGGATAATCAAGGAGGGAACCTCATATTACTCAAATATTTTATTTTTCCCTCCATTTTCCATTCACCCTATTTTAAGCTATTAATGCTTAAAAACCCAAAAATCCCCCACATGAATGGAGAATGTCTATATCACGGAAGTATGCATGAAAAATTGTGTGATTCGCAAGCAAGGATTAATTGCATCTGGATAAGTAGGTTTCAAAAAATTAATCAATCAATCGATCATTTGACCAAATCCAAATCTGAATCCGAATCCAAATCCGAATCTGAAGTCGAGGCTGAGGCCGAGCCGAGCGAGCGACGACGACGACGATGGCGCAAGGCTTGCCTTCTTCTCAACTCTTTATGAGCTAGAAGAAGAGCAATTGCTTATACACCCATCAAAAACCTTTTCCTCTTCCCATGTGGGACAATCAAGGAGGGAACCTCAAATATTACTCAAATATTTTATTTTTTCCTCCATTTTCCATTCACCCTATTTTAAGCTATTAATGCTTAAAAACCCAAAAATCCCCCACATGAATGGAGAATGTCTATATCACGGAAGTATGCATGAAAAATTGTGTGATTCGCAAGCAAGGATTAATTGCATCTGGATAAGTAGGTTTC
>ML277956.1:18130-28566 GCA_005239495.1 Nicotiana undulata
GTGCGGGCAATACAAGTTTGTTTGGACGACTTCCAAGATACCGCTACTCCACCAATAGTGAATACATATCCACTTGTGGATTTGGAATTAGTTGATCCGGTGATCCGATTTGCATCACAGTATCCCTCAATGACCGCAGAATATTTACTGTAGTGCAAAGAAAAGTCCTAGGTATGTACTAAATACCCCAAAACTCGTTTCATGGCCATCCAATGAGATTGACATGGATTGCTCGTATATCGACTCAATTTACTTATAGCACAAGCTATATCTGGTCGTGTACAATTCATGATGTATATTAAGCAACCCAACACACGATCATAATCCAATTGTTATATGCTTTGGCCTTTGTTTTTTGCTAATGCAAGATTCACGTCAATTGGAGTCTTTGCAACTTTAAAGCCCAAGTGCTTGAATTTTTCAAGTACTGTCTTAATATAATGAGATTGTGACAATGCCAGACCTTGAGAAGTCTTATGGATCTTAATTCCCAGAATTAAATCAGCAACTCCCAAGTCTTTCATATCAAACTTGCCAGTTAGCATGCGCTTAGTCGCATTTATGTTGGCAATGTCATTACTCATTATCAGCATATCATCCACATATAAGCAAACAATGACTATGTGATTTGGAGCATTTTTAATGTACACACATTTATCACACTCATTTATTTTAAAACCATTTGACAACATTGTTTGGTCAAATTTCGCATGCCATTGTTTGGGTGCTTGTTTTAGTCCGTAAAGGGACTTAACAAGTCTACATACCTTCTTTTCTTTACCTGGAACCACAAACCCTTAAGGTTGTTCCATGTAGATTTCTTCCTCCAAGTCTCCATTTAAGAAGGCCGTCTTAACATCCATTTGATGAATTTCAAGACCATAAACTGCAGCTAACGCTACTAACGTTCGTATGGACGTAATTCTTGTAACTGGAGAGTATGTATCGAAATAGTCAAGACCTTCTCGTTGTCTATACCCTTTGACCACAAGTCTTGCCTTAAATTTGTCAATAGCGCCATCATCTTTCATTTTCCTCTTAAAGATCTATTTAGAACCCAACGGTTTACTTCCAGGAGGAAGATCAACCAATTCCCCTATATGGTTGTTCAATATGGATTCTATTTCACTATTGACTGCCTCTTTCCAAAACAATGATTCCGAAGAAGACATAGCTTCTTTAAATGTTTAAGACTCATTTTCCAGTAAGAAAGTCACAAAATCTGGTCCAAATGAAGTAGACGTTCTTTGACGTTTACTACGTCTTGGATCCTCCTGATTAAGTGTACTTTCTTTTGTTTCTTCCCGAGGTCGTTTAGATCCTTCACCAATCGACTCACATTCCTTTTTATACGGATATATATTTTCAAAGAACTCAGCATTATCTGATTCTATAACCGTATTATTATGAATGTCGGGATTTTCTGATTTATGAACCAAAAATTATATGCTTTACTATTAGTCGCATATCCTATGAAAACACAATCAACGGTTTTCGGTCCTATTTTTACCCTTTTGATTTTAGGAACTTGCATTTTTGCCAAACACCCCCACACTTTAAAATAATTCAAGTTGGGCTTCCGTCCTTTCCATTTTTCATATGGAATGAATTGTGTTTGCTACGGGGAACTCGATTTAATATTCGATCAGCCGTAAGAACGGCTTCCCCCCCACAAGTTCTGTGGCAAACCATAACTTGTCAACAATGCGTTAATCATCTCCTTTAATGTATGATTCTTTCTTTCCGTAATCCCATTGGATTGGGGCGTGTAAGGGGCCGTTGTTTGATGAATAATCCCATATTCTAAACATGTTTCTTCAAAAGGAGATTCATATTCACCACCCCTATCACTTCTTATCATTTTGATTTTCTTGTTAAGTTGCGTTTCAACTTCATTTTTGTATTGCTTGAATGCGTCTATTGCTTCATCTTTACTATTAAGTAAGTAAACATAGCAATACCGAGTACTATCGTCAGTAAAAGTTATGAAATATTTCTTTCCACCACGAGATGGTATTAACTTCATGTCACAAATATCTGTGTGAATTAAGTCTAAAGGATTTGAATTCCTTTCAACTGACTTATAAGGGTGTTTAACATACTTAGATTCCACACATACTTGACATTTTGATTTGTCGCATTCAAACTTAGGCAATATTTCCAAATTAATTATTTTTCGCAAGGTTTTATAATTGACATGACCCAAACGTACATGCCATAATTCATTTGACTCAAGTAAGTAAGATGAAATTTTATTATTACTTTCAACAACCATTACATTTAGTTTGAAAAGGCCTTTGGTGAGGTAACCTTTTCCTACAAACATCTTGTTCTTACTTATTACAACCTTATCGAATAAAAATACACATTTAAAGCCATTCTTAATAAGAAGTCCAGCAGAGACTAAATTCTTCCTAATCTCGGGAACATGAAGGACGTTATTCAAAGTCACCACTTTGGCGGAAGTCATTTTTAGAAATATCTTCCCACATTCTTCAATCTTGGCCTTTGAAGCATTTCCCACAGAAATCGTCTCATCGGGTCCAACAAGAGCATACGTAGCAAAATATTCCTTAACAGCACAAACATGGTGAGTGGCTCTAGAATCCACCACTCTTTAGGATTGCCCACAAAGTTGCATTCGGAAAGCATGGCACACAAGTCATCAACATCATCATGCTTTTCAACCATGTTTGCTTGACCCTTCTTCTTGTCTTTCTTCGGAGCACGACACACCGTAGATTTGTGTCCGATTTTGCCACAGTTGTAGCAATTTCCACTAAACCACTTCTTGCTTGGGTTGTATTTCGGTCCAGAAGCCTTCTTCCTCTTTTTGTTCTCTTTAACAATATTTGCTCCCATTATTGTTGAGTTTCCACGGCCTCTCTTGTCAGCAGCTTTATTTTCCTCTTCGATTCTCAACCGAACAATGAGATCTTCAAGGGACATCTCCTTGCGTTTGTGTTTCAAATAATTTTTGAAGTCCTTCCACAACGGAGGCAACTTCTCAATCATTGCTGCTACTTGAAAGGCCTCATTGATGACAAGACCTTCAATAAAAATTTTATTAGTAAACATAATAAAATTAATACTATCAATATTAGTATTAATTTTACTTTTACCTTCAGCAAGGAGATCGTGAATAATCACTTGCAATTCCTGGACTTGGGTAATAACAGACTTGCTATCTACCATCTTGTAGTCCAAAAACTTTGCAGCAACAAACTTCTTCAACCCGGCATCTTCAGTTTTGTATTTCTTTTCAAGCGCACTCCACAATTCTTTTGACGTTTCCACGCCACTGTAGACGTTATACAAAGAATCCTCCAGCCCGCTTAGAATATAATTCTTGCACAAAAAGTCTGAATGCTTCCACGCCTCAATGACGAGAAAGCGTTCAGTCTCTGGAGTTTCATCAGACAGCACAGGAACATCTTCCTTGATGAACTTCTGGAGACTTAGAGTAGTCAAGTAGAAGAACATCTTTTGCTGCAAGCGCTTGAAATCAATCCCGAAAATTTTTACGGGTTTCTCAGCCGGTGCCAATGCTGCCGGTGTTGTTCGGCTCGTTGAGGCATTGGCAGTTACCATCGAAATAGCTTGGTTTCCGTTGTCATTCGTCATTTCTATAAAATAATGACACAAACGTTAAAATCACGTAGATTTTAATCTCCAATAGAGTACAAAACCACAAAGGTTTTACTCTCCAGAAACAGCGAATATAACACAAATACAGAAAAATATTAAATTCCTTAAGCTTGTTAGTAGTCTGCATTTGTAAAACAATTCTGGAGAAAATAAATAACATAAATAGAAATGTAAATGAAATAACAAAAACAATTCGAGCCCGCTGAATTCACAGCGTTTCCTTAAGGAATTTAATCCCCTCCTAGTACCCAAGGTTATGGATTAATCCTCCCAGGATATAACGAATTACACACTGGTGTAGTGGTACTTCAAACCCTAGTGTTTCAGCGAACACAAAGTTCGGTTGCAAATCACACTTACTGTTGCTTTCTTTGAAGTTAAAAAATGCAGAAGGAAGGAGGTGAACTCAGAAATTAGTATGTAAAATCAGAGAGAATGGACTTGTATTTATAGCCAAAGTTGGGCTGAAATCTGAAGAGGTGCAACTCTTCAGAATGGCTATTTTTGCAAAATGGCGATAGAATAAATGCCATGACATAATTGGCTATTTACTCAACAATAAAGAGGGAAAATTGAAGGGTAGTTAATTTTCTGTTACAAAACTAGAAAACTGAATATTGGATAACTGAAATGGATTTAATATTAATATTTATTTTAATATTAATATTTTATTATTAACCAAATATTTAATAACATTTCTGTTAATATTTACTATTAACAAATAAATTTGGTCCAAAAAATTAATCAATCAATCGATCATTTGACCAAATCCAAATCCGAATCCGAATCCGAAGCCGAAGCCGAAGCCGAATTCGAGGCCGAGCCAAGCGACGACGACGATGACGGCGCGAGGCTTGCCTTCTTCTCAAATCTTTATGAGCTAGAAGAAGAGAAATTGCTTATATACCCATCAACAACCTTTTCCTCTTCCCATATGGGACAATCAAGGACGGAACCTCAAATATTACTCAAATATTTCATTTTTCCCTCCATTTCCCATTCACCCTAAATTAAGCTATTAATGCTTAAAAACCCAACACCAACAACTATAAGAATCTATTGCTATTGTTAAAATGTATCCTAGGTCTGTCATTGATGAGTGATCGAAGCTCACTGTAGCCAACCTTGTAGATAGAGGGAGAAAGAATTGAGAGGAAATATATCTTTTTTCATTAACAGAAAAACTAACTGAGAAATGACTTGTGCAAGCCTATTTATAAACTTTTCTTGACATGTTAATTCTAACCTTCATAACTCTAATATAACCGACTAACTAACTATACAGCTGTAACATAGCTCACTTAACTAATCTTCTACAACATTACTACTTAAATAATACATTGTACAATCATTACAAGCAATACATCTCAACACTCCCCCTGAAGTTGAGAATGGGAAAATATTTTTCAATCCTAACTTGGATAGTAGTACAACATGTTGCTGGTGTCCTAGAGCCTTAGTCAAGATATCTGTAGGTTGCTCTTGGCCGGGAATGTGTGAGGTCTTGATTAAGCCTTCTTGAATCTTCTTCCTTATGAAATGACAGTCTATTTCTGTATGCTTTGTTCTCTCATGGTAAATTGAATTTCCAGCAATCTGAAGGGATGCCCTGTTGTCACATAGTTCCATAGGCAATTTCACATTTACTTTCAACTCCTTTTGACAGACCACTTAATCAAACTAGTTCTGCAACCGTGTGTACCATGCTCCTATACGCAGCATCTGCGGAGCTTCTAGAGATGGTGATCTATTTTTTTGCTTTCCAAGAAATGGGTGAACTCCCAAGCTTAATGGAATACCCAGTGACTGACTTTCTGGACATGGGACAAGAAGCCCAATTTGAGTCACAATATGCTTCTATTTTCTACTCACTTCCGCTTGACATTAGCAACGCAAGTCTTGGCTGATTCTTTATGTATCTAACCACATGTAATGTTTCCTCATAATGTGACTTCTTAGGTGCATGCATAAATTGGCTTAGACATTGAACTGTATATGCAATGTCTGCCTTGTTATTGTCAGGTATAATAGCTTGCCAATTAGTTTTTGAAATCTCCCCTTTCCTCTAAAGGTTCATCATTGTTATCAGTCTTTAGACATTCATCAAACTCAGTACTTGTCAGTTTGAGGTTCCGCTCCATGGGGGTCTCTTTTGGCTTTGAACCTGCCAATCCTGCATCTGAAATCATTTCTAGAGCATATTTCTTTTGGGACATAAGAATGTCCTCAGTTGATCTAGCAAATTTTATCCCCAAGAAATATCTTAAGTCTCCCAGATCTTTCAACTGAAAATTCTGGTGCAGTGCACATTTTGCTCTTTGAATTTCCTCCAAATCATTTCTTGTAATGAGAAATTCATCTACATATACAAGTATCAACAAACATTTTCCATCCACGATCTTGGTAAAGAGAGAATAATCATATTTGATTTGCTTAAAATCAGTTTTCAACAAGGCTTGGGTCAATTTCAAGTTCCATTGCCTAGATGCTTGTTTTAACCCATATAGGGATTTAAGTAGTCTGCATACTTTAGTCTCCCCCTGGCTACTAAATCCCCATGGTAGAGTCGTATATACTTCTTCATCAAGATTCCCATTTAAAAAGGCAGTATGAACATCCATTTGAAAAAGTGGCCAATT
The DNA here is from genome assembly GCA_005239495.1 of Nicotiana undulata. Classification (NCBI taxonomy): domain Eukaryota; kingdom Viridiplantae; phylum Streptophyta; class Magnoliopsida; order Solanales; family Solanaceae; genus Nicotiana; species Nicotiana undulata. The sequence goes on from ML277956.1 coordinate 24,418, forward strand.
CTAAAGAGCAACAATAGCAACTACAGTTCTAACAGTAGTAAGCTTAGCTACATGGGAGAAGATGTCATGAAAGTATAAAGCTTCTTGCTGAGTTTACCCCTTAGCTACAAGTCTAGCTTTGAACCTCATATCCATCTGCATTGTACTTTATTTTATAGACCCATTTTCAGCCCATTGGAACCTTCCCTTTAGGTAAGTCAACTACTTCAAAGTATGATTATCTTCTAGAGCTTCAATCTCAAGCTTCATAGAATTGATCCATCTATAATCCATAATGACTTGAGAGTAAGATAATGGTTCTGTATCAGAAGAAAAAAAAACAAGGAAATATTGAAATTGAGTGGGAAGATGGGAATAGAATACAAAGTTTCGAAGAGGATAAGAGGTAGCAGAACAATGGTTGATGGTAGGGGAGGGTCTGTCAGACAAATGGAGGGCTTAGTGGTCCTACCAGATCTCCTAGGAGGAGTTGTGGTTGGATTCAAAGTAACAAAAGGTGAAGAAGTAGGACGGAATTATCTCTGGAATATGAGTAGTTGATATGCCTTCTACTAAGGAAGGAAGATCAGATAATACAGGAGAAAGATGGAAAGCATAAAAAGGCTCAAGTATTCCTCCACACACAGTACACATAAACAGCATGTCTCATACACAATTAAGGTCCAGATTCAGATCCTAGGCATGGTGTCTAAGTGACAATAGAAAAGTCAATTTTATTACTTAACTTAGAGAGGAAGTCCTAATCAGGCTTGCCTACTGATTTTAATATGCTGATAGTTAAACATAATCACAAAGAAAGATATGGTTTTATTTCTTATAGTTGATTACCTAAGGCTTGCCTAGGCGTATAGCAGTATTCATAGTTGATAACAGTTTCAGGTCGTATACCTAATAACAGGCAGTTCTAAGTGTTTCAGATAGACTAATTTTACCAATTCGTAGAATAGGAGGACTGTCTTAGACATGTGTATTTAAACTAGATGTGATTGAATAAGCACGACCCTAAAGCATGATCTCTAATGCAGCATGATGCAAAACAACTTAAACAGGATTTCTAAATGCACATTTAAGTTATGCATAGTTTCGAGATAGGAAGGAATGACAATTTTTATTATTGTTTACCTAAAGCAGGGCCTCTACGTATATAGCATGGTTGCAACATGGTGAGTTCATGAATAACAACTAGCATTGATTTATTGCTCCTAAGGCATGATACCTAAATTACATTTCAGAACATGTTGACAGAATCACATAATAGTAATTTTGTTGCTACCATAAACCCTATAATCAAGATTTCTAAGCGACATTTTAGAATAGGTAGACATGAGTAGGATATCATGATATCCATTTTTGTTGTTATTATTCACCCTATAGACAGGATTTCTAAGCGTAATGAGATGTTAAATCCTAAGTAACATGATATGCATGGCATGTTTGGCATGTTGTACCTAAACATGGTTGTTATTGCACATATAGGAAAGTAAACCTAGAAACATGATCTCAACCCTTAATTATAATACAGCATGCAAATCACCCACCCATTTTCACTATCCAAACCCCAGAGTTGTCTTTACAAATAATTATTACAGGCCTCTGAATATGAATTACATAACTAAAAGTAAGAAAAGAAGAAGTTAACTATAGGGAGCCTTCATAATAGGCCCAAGTCTCCAGGTCCTCAGTGCCATGTATTGTTTCACAACCTTTATCATAATCCGGGTGTGTCAGAGTTCCCTAAGGACCTCAAGGGATCCCGGGCAGTGATCACACCCAGATTTCATAGCCAAGATAGAGTAAGTGCAGTGTGGAAAGGCCAACTCTTGTGTGTCAAAGTTCAGAGGGAGCTCAAGGTCCCAAAGCAATGCTCACACAAAAGGGGCAGAACCTAGTAGTCTAAGAGTAAGGTGAGAGTGCTCAACATAGTTTTGGAAGAGTTTAAGTAAGAAAACAGTTTTCTTTTGAAAATAAAGACTCAATTGAAATAGTTTTTTTGTAAAGAAATAGGAGAGAGAATTATCTTAGTAAAACAGATTTGAGAATAGCAGGGTAACAGATCATCCTAAAAATCAAACAGGTTCAATCCTCACACATGGAACAAAGAACCAAGACAAGTTTAGTACCCAAACTTTCACACAGGGGTATCAGGGATTGGGGACACATAGATCACAAAATGACAAGCATGTAGTAGGTAGCATACAATCAGGAATTTCTAGGGATTCAGGGGACTGGGGACACAATGGAATTATCATAACAAGACCAAATATAGTAGAGTCATAAGAAGAAAGGTTCACATGAAGGCAGGTTTGGAACACACAAGGGCATGTTAACAAATAAGGCAGAACTGGACCTACTAGATGGAATCTGAGATCCTAGTTACATGTTGAACAACAAAATAGTAAGTAGAAAAAACAGATGAGGAACACAATGAATTGCACTAGTAATATAAACATATTGGTTTGAGAACTGAAATTTGAATTAGAACATACCAGTAGGGTGCAGAAAGCAGTAACACAAAAAGCAGAAGATATGAGATGCACAGTAGTTAGCCTTGGCTTGCAGCCAGCTAACTCAAAGTAGTAGCAAGTAGCACAGAAGAGAGAATAGAGAGCAAGTTTAGTTGTGAGAGAGAGTAGCACAGTTTTTAGTTCGTGTCTGTGTGTCTAAGACTGTTAATGAGAGTAGTATATATAGTGGTTTGAAGCTAGGTAAAATAAGGTAATACTTAGACTGCCCAGTAATTATGGAACTCAAAGAATCAATTAGTTGTAAAATTTAAGGGAGTTAATTTCAAACGGTCATAATAGGTAGTAAGTAAGGAAAGGAATCTTGTACAACAAATAAGGAAAGATTTCTAATATAGTAAACACAGAGTAGGAAATTGGGGTCACGTTCATAAGGTTTCAATCAAGGCAATATTGTGAGAATCAATTGAGAGTAAAATCAGTCATGTAATAAGGCAAGAAATAACTAAAGGTCGGAAAATAGTAAAGATACTATCACAGGAAATCAATTAAAGGAAATCAATCACAGAAATTAGGGATTCAAATAGGAGTAGTACTGATTTAGGAATCAACACAGGTTATACGGAGTAAACACACAATGGGATAGAATCAGAAACCCTAGTAATTAAACTAGGGAAAATCACACGGAATTAGGGGTTTACATAGAGCATGACATGAATCACTGAATAAGCATAATACAAGCAGGGAAAAGTAAAGATTCAGAGGTATCGATGAACAAAATAGAGTAGAACCACAGAGTAAGCATGAGTAATAGCATCCAGAAACCCTAACAAGCAACATGGGTTAAAAATCACATAAGTCAAGAATTCACATAGAGCATGGCCTAATTAAATGGAGTAGATTTTAATACATGTAGGAGAAGTGAGGTTTCAGCAATAGTGATGAACAAAACAGAGTAGAATCACATAATAGGTAGGAAAACATAGGGCAAAATCACAGAATCATAGAACGTTCATAAGGAATATACAGATTAATTGAACACATTACTAGAGACGAACTCAGAACCTTAAAAAAAAATTAGGGTTTTCAACATAGTAGCTCGGATAGAGGAGAAGCTTAAAATAAACAATTAAAACATAGTAGAAACCTTAGGATAATACTAAAGGTCATAGAAAACAATCGTTTTAAAAAGAGATCATGAAACCCTAGTTTGAAAACGAAGAGCTATTTTAGGAAAAATCGAAGAATCTTTGGGGAAAACAACAATGAACTCATAGCATGCATAGATCTAAAACAAATCTAAAGAAACAATCGAAAAATCTTGGGTGTTAGGGTTTCAGAGAACCCAGAGAAAACAAGTAACCTTAAAAATGTCACCGGCTTTAGCCGGAAAAGTCATAGATCTTACTCAAACGGCCGGAGGTGGCCAGAAAATGGCATGAAGGACCATGGGAGGAGTTGAACCGCTCTAGGTTCACATGAGGGCCTCAGGGTATCATTAGACCGACATGGGTGAAGCAGGGGCCAAGAGATGATGAGAGGCCATGGTTTCCGGCGGGGGAAGTGACCGGAGAAGGTGGACAGTGTCCATCAGAGATGAAGAGACAGGAAGGTTCTAGAGAGAACCTAGGATAGAGTGAGAGAGTAGAGAGATGGGTATGAGGGGAGTGAATGAGAGACGGGGGGG
>ML277956.1:28817-70733 GCA_005239495.1 Nicotiana undulata
GGTTCTAGAGAGAACCAGAGATAGAGAGAGAGGGAGGTAGAGAGATGATTGAACGAGGAGTGAATGAGGGGAAGGGGGGTAGTCGTTAGGTCTTAATTTGGTAAGAGTGAATCTGGGTCGTTGATCTAATTTGATCAATGGTCCAGATTACACACAGGATTAGGTCGGGTAGGCTTAGAGATTGGGCTTGGTCCGTTTTGGGCTAACTTAAATGGGTTAGGACCAGATTTGATTTTGGCTAGGTTTCTAATAAAAAATTGGCTACTTATTAAATATCCAATTAAATAGATAAATGATTAATAAATTAGATAAAAATGAAATTAATTCTAAATAGGTGAAATTAAGGCAATTAACTAATATAATAATATAAAATGACTAACTATTGAATTAAAATGGTATAAAATATATAATTAGGCTATAATTGCAAAATTATTGTAATTATAGCCAAATAACACCAAATTGGCTAATTTGTAAAATAACTAAATTCTAATAGGATTAAAAATGATATATTGACCCAAGAAATGTTTTAAAATTATTTATAATGTAATTTATAAATAATTATTGGATATAAAGTATTGAATAAATTAGAAAATAAATTGATAATAATGTGAAAAATTATGAGAAAATACCAGTTATTATAAAAAGTAATTTTAAAGGTATATATGCAAATTTAAAAATAATTTGAGAAACAATTGGGTATCAACAGTCGCGTGAAGTCAACCGCGATCGCGTAGGTCTGAGGGAAGTAAGGTATCGCTTCCCGCGTTCGCGAAGGGTAAATCTGAGGCGCATGTTTTTGTTCTTCGCGATCGTGGCTGGGCTTCCGCGATCGCAGTGAATGCACATCTGGGAAGAATTAAAAGACCCAAAATCGAGGGTTTTAGCCATTTTTTATAATTTGAACTTGGGAGCTCGGGGATTGACGATTTTTGGAGAGATTTTCACTTGGATGTTTTGGGTAAGTAATTCTTACTCAGTTTCGACTGATTCCCTCTAATCCATGCTTAATTTTATCATTTAATTTCGAAATTGGGGTGAAAATTTGGGAAAAGTTTAGAAAAGTTCATAGGCCGAGTTTTTGGGTTTTGATCGAGATTTTGGTATCGGATTTGAGTAACTTTGGTATGGTTAGACTCGTGAGTGAATGGGTGTTCGGAATTTGTAATTTTTACCCGAATCCGAAATGTGGGCCCGAGGGACTTTTTGGGGTGATTTTTCTAATTTCGCGTATTAGCTTCGAATTAATTAGTTAGATTAATTTCTTAAAGTTATATTTATATTATGCAATTGAACTGAATAGCTTTGGGCCATTTGGAGTCGGGTACTCGTGGCAAGAACGTGATTTCGAGTTGAATTGAGCAGTCGAGGTAAGTGGCTTGCCTAACTCTGTGTTGGGGACTTCCCTTAGGTTGTTTTTGACACAAATTGTTGTGTGGGCACCGTGTACGTGAGATGACGAGTACGTACACGGGCCATTCTTGCAAAAATCTCATTTTTCCTTCGAAAATTAATAATTATTTTCTCCTATAACGTTGCTTCGATGTGTTAAACTGTTATCTTTGATTAGTGAAGCATGCTTATATGTTTACATATTAAACTGCCTATTTGACACTACGTGCGCCATGTTTAGTTAGTTTCCCTGCTTTCCTACCTGTGATTAGATGAACTGTTTAAATTGATGATTATCTGTTATTCACTTAGCATCGCATATTTAAATTGGGACTACAGACGTATTTCGGGAGATCCCCTTGTACTGCATATTTAAATTGGGACTACATACGTATTCCGGGAGATCCCCCTGTACTTTATATTTAAATTGGGACTACGAGCTTATTCCGGGAGATCCCCGACACTACATATTTATTTTGGGGACTACAGATGTATTATGGGAGATCCCCCTGTACTGCATAATCATTTGGAACTACGGGACGGTATCCCGGGAGATTCCACTTTGTGATACGTTGTGCTGAGCCGAGGGCTCTCTTTACTGTTATATTTTAGATTATTTTCTTTAACTGTTTACTGTAGAAATTACTTATCTTTCGTACTGTTTTAAATTGATTTATTTATAAATCCAGTAGAGCCTTAACCTGGCCTCGTCACTAGTTGACTGGGGTTAGGATTGGCACTTACTGGGTACCAAATGTGGTGTACTCATGCCCTTCCCTGCATATATTTTTCGTGTGCAAATCCATATACGAGTTATCATCCACGTGGCTAGTTGCAGCTGCCGTTTTCATGAGACCGCAAGGTATTTCTGCCGTGTCCGTAGAATCCTCCGAGTCCCCTTCCATTTATCTTATAGAGATATTTACTATGTTCCGGTTTTGTTTAGAGCTACAATAATATAGAATCTTGTGACTATATTGTGATAATCCGGGTCTTTGGGGTTTATATCTGTACATGTCGAGCGGCGGTGTTATGATTATTTAGATTTTACCTTTCCTGTCTTTATTTTATCGCATTTTAATAAAGTTTTTTTATCCGTAAATTTAGGCTTACCTAGTCGTAGAGACTAGGTGCCGTCATGATACCTTCAGAGGATAAATCGGGTCATCACAGATGGTGTACTACTTGGAATTCCATAATGCGTCATGAGTCCACTACTCATTCTATGAATTTTCTCCTAAGTAAGCATCGAGTATGCCTGATCGATTGAGATCATCAAAATTTGACTCCTCTGTAGTGGATAGGTCTCGTTTAACCTTATTAGGAATCTCACAAGATTTTATGTTTGCAGAAACTCAACAAAGGTCATAGATTTTTCACAGTCACAGCTAGGGAAAGAGATAATTGACTCAAATTTGTCTCATATGTCGTTTAATTTTGAGAAACAGACTGACATACTAGAAATTTCTTGAGTCAAACAACTATCCTTATCCATGTGGTATATCTTATAAGCATTTACCTTATCGAAGCGGTTCTTTAGGGATTCCCAAACCTTCTTAGCGTTTGATGAAAACACAATTTGTTGCCTCAATTCCTTTGCAATAGAACCCATAATCTACAATCGTACTATTGCATTGCATCGATTCCACTGATGTAATCGAAATGGATCTGTCTCATAATCCTATCGCGCACATTTTCCATTAATGAAATCAATCTTATTCTTCACTAACAGTGACATCTTCATAGACTGACTTCTTTCTGAATAATTTTTCGTCCCCATCAACAGTTGCGGAACAAGTGAAACACTAGTTGTATCGGATGGATGAATATACAGTGGATCATTACAATCAAGTGATTTATTATTTGCATGTGATGTACCAGCTATTCTATGAGGACTATCGATGGCCATTTTGAAAAGCAGAGAGCAAAGAAAAAAGGAATTAGGGTTACAAAAAACAGAGCAAGTGTCAACTGAGAAGAACACAACGAAGAATTGAATAGGAGATTGAAGAATTCAGAGACTCGTCAACTTGTATCGCTGTGAACCGGGATCTGATACCATGTTAAAATGTACCCTAGGTATGCCATTGATGAGTGATTGAAGCTCCGTGAAGAAAACCTTCTAGATAGAGAGGGAAAGAACTGAGAGGAAAAATACATTTTCTCATTAACAGAAAAACTAACTGAGAAATGACCTATACAAGCCTATTTAGAAACTTGTCTTGACATGTTAATTCTAACCTCCACTAACTCTAATGTAACTGACTAACTAACAGTACAACTATAACATATCTCACTTAACTAACCTTCTAGAATATTACTACTTAAATAGCACATTGTACAATCATTACAAGTTATACATCTCAATAGTTACCACATGCAAATCGATTCGCGAGTTCGGTTGAACTTATTTCTTTCGGCTAGAATTATATGTATATATACAAAAGTAAACTAAAATGTACCCGTATAACAAAAATCACGCTCATTTCGAATCCGCTAACTTTACAGGTATAACTTTGTCATTTCTACTTGGGTATATGAAACCTTAAGTCTGGCTAGTTCTCTTGTCAATGTCCTCTTCTCCTCTTATAAGTTTTTGAAAATTAGCCCCGGTCAGTTGATCAAGAGTACAATTAATTAGTTCGGAAATATATGATTTTAGGCATGTTTTTTTTTTTGTAACTTAGAAATTTGTCGTTGGTAATCATAAGTTCTGTTGGTTTCCATTCCTCTTGCAAGAATAGGGGAATCGGAACTTAGAAATTATTTTTATCAAAACTTGGCATATGTCTTTACTCTTTAATTTTACAAGTTCAATAGAGATATCTTAGGCTTGTAGTTGATTTCATTCATAGGCTCCAACTTTTTGTGTTGCAAATATTTAATTGTATGTGGGCATGGGATTCCAGTAAGATCACATCCCCTACATGTGCATTTTTTCACCACCATATTTACAGTGTGCTTATATGTCCCTTCCCTGACTTCATAGCCATTTTCACCATTGTTGTCCACATAGCAAGAAGTGTTATCTATCTTAAGGTATTCATTGTAAAGCTGCAAACTATGTGGACTGAAATCATGTGCCCATGACCTCACAACTTCCTCCCTTTCCCTCAACTGGTTCATCAACTTTATCCTTATTTCCTCAAGCATTTTAATGTTTGGCTTTTGCCTTGCTTCAACCAGCCATGCATTCACTGATTCAGTGAAGTTATTCTCCACTTTTTGGTTCTTGAACACAGTATCAAAATAGGCTCTACACCAAGCCTGAGGAGGATACTTTAACAATGATTCAGCAGCTTCCTTACTCAATTCACCAATACTTTTCAACTGGTCCTTGAAATCTTCCTCATAAGAGCTCCAGCCACTCCACCATAACAACTTCTTGAACTCATCTGTCCTCCATCTTTTGCACTGGTTTGCCTCTATGTGCTTCACACGGAATCTATGGTGTGAATTAGGTAGAACATTCTGGACTGCCTCAATTAATCCCTACAAAATGAAAGTGAATATTAGCAAACATGCAGTACTACAGGTAATTAACAACAAATTGAAATGAATGAAATAAAGATATATGGACAGAATAAATACCTTCTGCATATATGACATAAAGGTAATTCCCTCTCCATCTTTGAGATCCAATGACCTTTGAAGCAATTCCAAGAACCAGGTTCAAGTCTTTTTGGTTTCTTTATCAACAACTGCCCATGCTATTGATAAGCCTGATTATTGGCATCTAGAGCTACAACAAGTAATTGCTTACCTTTTGCTTTTCCTTTCAAAAAGGTACCATCTAAGCCAATAAATGGTCTCAGCCCTTCTCTAAAACCCATCTTCAATGCTTGGAAGCAAGTATACATTCTCAAGAATTTTCTTTTACCTTGAGCAAGGGCATCCTTTGACAAATTAATGACTATATCACTGCCTGGTTTACTTACTCTAAGCTTATTGGCATATGCCTCAAGTCTATTGTAATCATCTATGAAGATACCATCCAGTTTCTCTAAAATCAGCCTCTTAGCCCTCTTGCACTTTCCATAACTAACATTAACATTGAATGTGTTTTTAAGTTCTACTCTCATCTCTTTTATCATACACTTTGGGTTATCTTGCACCTTCTTCTTGAAGTAATTTACTATTGTATAAAAATCAACCCTTGAATTCTCAAATGCTGCATCACTGGTATGTTTTGCTTTTAAGGTCTTTACCCTAACCCCAGGAAGGTCCCCATCTGGAGCAATATGAACAATAAAGGGGCAGTCAAATACACATCCATACCTTAGCCTTTTTGGAGAATTTTTCAACAACTTTAGTTCCGTTTTGTTTGCTAAGGCATATAGGTTAATATATTTTCTTGCTTCAGGTATATCCTTGAATCTCATACCCTTATACAGTTCCTTATAATTATCCAAACCTGGCATAATCTCTCTTTTCTTTTGATTAGCAAATGTTTGTACCTCATCACTATCATACTCTACCTCTCCAGAATTAGAATCAGATTCAGTTTCATGATCACTACAATCAGTACCAACTTCATTTACTATAGTATAAGACTCAGAATGATTGACTTTGTTAGTCACACTAATAGACTGCTCACACTCATCTACAGTATAGAAATGAAGAGTTGAATTCATCAGAAATTGAACACAACATATGTCTTATATCATCATCACTCTCAATCTCATAATAAGTACCAGATGGACCATTAACAATTAGTTGTTGAACACCTACATTTTCTAACTCATTAATGTATAAATCCACTAGATATTTGTACGATAGAAGTTCATAATCATAACCTCTCTTGATATGGGACAACTTCTTTGAATAATGGAAATGTGGGCTTGTGATCCAGTCCCCACCATAATAAAAGATTAGGTCCACTAATGGTATCCCTGTTATTCTATAAAGGCAACAATAAAAAAATACCTAAGCAATTAAATAAATATTAATCAAGAATACGGGGACAAACAACAAAAATTTAATTAACATAACAATACTAATAAAGAACAATAACTAAGCAATTAAACAAATCAGAATTATAAACCATGTATGAATTTTAGGGAACACAAATAACATGTAACAACTAGGGGACCACAAATAATTCAAGTAGTAAAGTCCCACTAGCACTAAAATATTCATAGATTTTAGTAGGGAACAACAACTCAACACACCCAGAAGAACAGACATATGCCAGACAAGAAAACGACTAAAAAGAACAAATGAAACCCCACATTATCATATCTCACCAACTTCAATAATTAGAAAATTCAGAAAAGACTAAAACAAAACACATGCAAAGACATTTCACACAAGAAAATAAGACAAAAGGTCAGAAAACAACATCTTAAAGTAAGACATAAGAATACAAAACATATTAAATCCCCAAAACGATTTGAGCATAAAATCCTAATAATAAACTAAGAGAAATACACATAGAGGGGAGATAAACAAGTAAAATCACGCGGATGAAACATACCTTTTCAGAAAATTTATTCTTCAATCGGTGGCATCGACTAAGAGAAGGCTATCTTCAAGAATCCTAATATTTCGTCTCGTGGTTGAATGAGGAATGATGACCGATTGTTTTGGGGGAGCTGTTTAATTGATATTACCGGGTGGGTCGGGTAAAATGAAGCGGGTCGTGGGTTAATTAAAAAATAAGGGGTGGGTTTAATTCGACCAATAAGCGACTGCCAAGTGATTTTTTTAATTTTAAATGGGGGAGTTGACGGTGGAGGGACATTATAAATTTTGGGCACAAACGGTAAGGTCTTTTATAATTAAATAGTATAACGGGGGTCACATATGACTTATTTTAGACAGTAGATGGTCATATATGGCCCTTCTCCATTAATTCAATATAAGGGCTATATATTGACCCAAAACAACCCAAATTTTAGTTTATGGCATCTAATAACCAAAATATAAAATTTCTTTTTAAATTTTTGGCATTCTATAGCCAATTAATAAAATATACAAATTTATAATTCTCTATCTTATTAAAAAAAATATTCGCCGTTATAGTCTCTCCATTATACCAAATTCTCTCACTTACCTATGTAGTTCGATTATCGTTTTTACTATTTAATATACGAAAAAGGATCAATCATGCCCCTGAACTATCAGATTTGGTCTAAAATTTCCCTCCATCCACCTATTGGGCTAGATATAACTTTCCCGTTAACATTTTGGCTCACAACTGCTCTTATAGTTAAGTTAACAGCTCAGATCAGATTAAAATTAATATTATTTTTTAATGAAGTGGAATTATCCTATTAGTTGATTTAAAACTTGGGGGGAAAGGGGAGTGGGTAAGCGGGCTCCTTTCACTTGACTGGTTAGTTAGGAGACACCCCAAATATGTCTAACCCACCCATTCTACCCGACCCATCAGACCATAACCCATTAAACTCTCTAACCCATCAATGATTATATACTCGTCGTTAAGATTTCTAATTCCTTGATGATCGGTTAACCATTCCTCCAATAGTTAAGATTTTTCTGTTATGTATATAGATTCTCTGGATATATAAGATTTCTGTGAATCAGTTTTTGTTAAGCACGTAACAGAAGATTTCACCAAATTAGATCTTCCATTGTGCTTCTTTGGTTCATTAAATTAACGTTATTTTTCAGTGTGCTTCTTGGTTTTTAAAGTTGTAAAGAAATAATGTTGGGATACAAATTTCAGTTTTTCTAGTGTGATTCTTTGGTTTGAATTTTTTCCTTTAACTGAGTATATAAAATTCTGCAAGCATGGTTATTTCTTTAACCATTCCTTTAAAGTTTTTCCTTTAGCTGGGTTTTTCCTTTGACCAAGCATGGTTATTACAATGAACCTACAACAAACTTCAGTAGATTTGTTTCATTTGAAAATCAAAAGAACTATTCTGAACAACTAAAATCTACAAATTCCCTTCATTAACCAACCAAAACAACTAAAATTTACAGATTTCCTTCATTTAACAGCCAAAACAACAAGTTTAATTTCTTCAATTTACTTCGCTTTCATTTCTTCAAGTCTTTCCATCGCTTCAATTTCTGCTATGATTTTAGAAGCTGGAGAATTTTAAAGCTAGAAATAGAAAATTCATATCATATCGCAAGTCTTTACAAAAATAGAAGATTCAGGCTTTTTAAAGACAAAACAAGATGGAGAACATCTAAGAAAACCGATTTTCAGATTTGAAGGAATGGTTAAACTGACTTCAGAAGCAGTCGTAAATGTTGTTTTTAGTAGAGTTCTGTTACTTGTTTCCTTCACTGTTCCTTCTTTTTCGTGGAGAGGGGAGGGGGAAGGGACAGGCATTGCACGTTCAAATACAAAACCAAGTGGCCTAATAGTGGGCACTCTTTATATCAACCCGAACCATTTGATATAAAGACATCAAAGTGGCATCAACCAGATGGCATATCAAGGGAACTGTTAGATCCAACTGAAAGCTACCACCCCTCTATCATTTATGAGTGATGGGTCTTGAAGACATCAAATTGAGAAAAATCTATGTTCAACCGCTTCGCAACTATATTCCGCAAACGGGTTCCACTACTCTCATGGGAGCGGGTCGTTCGCCTCTGTGGGATTTATGAATCAATTATATGGTTCGAGCCGTTCGACCCTCGACAGTGTACAGTATATTATTATGTATATTTGGATCGAATCGTATGTCCTTGGCATGACTCGTGCGTAACGATACCGAAATCTCTTTTATTATTTAATATTATTTCACGGACTTGAAATGGGGAAAGAAATAGATGAGAGTAATGATTTGATTCTTACTTGAAAGAGGGCTTGTTTATTAGTTCTTGCTTTGAGTTCTATTATCATTTTGTAATCCATGTTTTACTTAGAACTTATATTATTTTATCGTTGGCCCATAGTGAGTGTCTAAGTCGACCCCTCGTCACTACGTCCTCGAGGTTAGACTAGATATTTACTAGGTACATGTTGTTTATGTACTCACGCTACACTTCTGCATTTGAATGTGCAGGATCTAAGGCAGGTGCATCTGGTTACCAGTCCGGCACGCACGCTTGACTTGCACTTAGAGACTTCACGGTAAGCTACTTTCCGAGTCGTTCTGCAGCAGTTGGAGTCTTCTTTTTTGTTCATTTCTGTATATTTGTTTTTCAGACAGTAAACTAGTATTCTTTTGTATATTCAACTAGAATGCCTATATACTTGTGACACCAGGTCTTGGCACGCACACTAGTAGACTTATGGTTTTGGATTTATCGTTATGACCCCGATTTGCACTCTGTTGCTTTTGTTTAATTACTTTATAGTTGTAAATTGCTAAAACTTTTATTAATAAGGAACGTTATTCACTTGAAAAACACATTAAGAATGGAAATAATTAGATTAATCAGCGTTGGCTTGCCTAGCATAGGTGTTGGGCGCCATCACAGCCTATAATGAAATTGGGTTGTGACAACATGGTATCAGAGCACTAGGTTCAATTAGGTCTCACAAGTTATGCGCATGCCTAATAGAGTCTTGCGGGTATGTGCGGAGACGTCTGTACTTATCTTCGAGAGGCTATAGGGCGTTAGGAAACTACTCTTTATTCATCCCCTATAGTGTAGTTGATGTTATGCTAAGTTTCTTCTCTTACTCTCTCACGGATGGAGAGAACACATGGCAAATGTTCCTGACACGGGATGAGCTGCTCCTCCCATTGCGAGAAGTCGAGGCAGAGGTCGGGGGAGGGCACCGGCATGAGGTAGGGGACGAGGACGTCCAGAGCTGCCCCAGTTGTACCACTAGCGGATCCAGTGGAGGATCCCTTTGTTGAGAAGCGGGGCGAGTTGCCCGTAGTGGAGCCAGCTCCGATAGACTTCACGTCAGCACCGAGATTTCAGGAGGTCATGGGTCGTATGTTGCGATTCATGGAATCTATGACCAGACTGGTTTATTTCTAGTAGACCTAGCCACATCTCAGGTGGGAGGGGGAGCACAGACCCCTACTTCTCAGGCACTTGGGCATGCAACTGTCGTATATCAGACCCCAGGTACACTACCTGTGGGCGGGGCACAACCAGTTGCAGCGGTCATCCCTGAGCTTAGACCGTCGGGCGAGCCGCAGAAGCTTTTAGACAGATGGACCGGGCTTCACCCTCCAGTCTTCGAGGGTGAGATACATGAGGACCCCAAGACTTAATTGATAGGTGCAGGGACAGACTACACAACATGAGTATATTGGAGTCTCACGGGGTGGCTTTCACTACCTTTCAGTTGGAGGGTATCACACCTAGGTGGTGGAAGTCTTATCTTATAGGCAGACCAGAAGATTCTCCTCCTATGACTTGGGACTAGTTCACACGCTTATTCCTGGATAGGTATATTCCACCCTCCTATAGGGAAGAGTTGCGGTGTCAATTTGAGCGCTCAAGCAGGGCCATATGTCAGTGACCGAGTATGAGGCGAGATTTTCTGAGTTGTCTTGCCATGCACTTATGATACTTCCTACTGAGGCAGAGCGAGTGTAGAGGTTTGTTGCAGGTTTGCACTCTAGCATTTAGGCTATCATGGCTCGGGAGGTTGAGATGGGGACTCCCTATCAATTAGTGGTGGAGATTGCTCGCAACAGGAATGAGGGTTAGCGTCAGAGGGATAGAGAGTAGATGTAGCGGGACAAGAGGTTCCATTTTTTTGGAGAGTTCAGAGGTGCCCCAGCTGGGGGCTGAGGTCACTTTGGGAGGTGTCAGCCCAGCAGGCCCCCATATTTAGCACCGCCACCTCCTCGGGGTGTTCCATCGCGGCTCTATTTCAATGTTATGCTGGAGAGTTCTTACCGGCATCCAGCTATTCAGAGTTCTTCTAGTGGGTACTCCGGCAATCAGGGTTCTTTTAGTTGCCTACTTCAGTACCATGCTAGAGAGCTCTCATCACCCGCTAGCTATCCAAGGTTCTTCCGGTGGGTATTCAAGACATCAGGGTTAGACTTCAGGGAAGAAGTCCACAGCTCCGAGAGGTTGTTATGAGTGTGGAGAACCTAGTCACATGAAGAGGCATTGCCCTAGACTTCGAGACAAGGCAGTGCAGCAGGGTCAGCAACCCATGATTACCGCTCTTGTAGCCGCACCATCTGTCCGGCCACCCAGAGGCGAGGGGCAGGTGGGTAGAGGTCATCCCAGAGGTGCTCACTTTCTGGATATTCCTCTTGAGTCCTTGGGTACTCATATATATGTGTCCACTCATGTGGGCAATTTTGTTGTTGTGGATCGGATCTATCGGTCCTGTGTTATGTGGTTACGAGACTAGAGCAGATCTTATGTTACTTGACATGACCGACTTTGAGGTCATCCTAGGCATGGACTGGCTATCCCCATATCACGCCATCCTTGATTTCCATGCCAAGACTATTACCTTAGCGATTCCATATTTTCCTAGATTCGAGTGGAAGGGTTTGTCAGTCAGTACATCTAGTCGGGTTATATATTTTATGAAGGCTCGACACATGGTCGAGAAGGGTTGCTTGGCTTATCTAGCCTATGTTAGAGATACTACTGCAGAGTTTCCGATGATTGATTCAGTACCAGTGGTCCGGGAGTTCCCCCATGCATTTCTTTCTAATCTTCCAGGCATGCCACAGATCGTGATATTGATTTATGTATTGACTTGGCTCCAGGAACTCAACCTATATTTATTCCACTGTATCATATGGCTCCGAAAGAATTGAAGGAGTTTAAGGAACAACTTGAGGAGTTGCTAGAAAAAGGGTCCGTCAAGCCGAGTGTATCACCTTACTGTGCACCAGTATTATTTGTAAAGAAGAAAGATAGGACTGTGCGAATGTTCATTGATTACCGCCAGTTGAACAAGGTCACCATCAAGAAAAAGTACTTGTTGTCGCGTATTGATGATTTGTTTGACCAGTTTCAGGGTGCTAGGGTGTTCCCTAAGATCGACTTGAGATCAGGATACCATCAGTTGAAGATTCGGGACTCAGATGTTCCGAAGACTGCTTTTCGTGCTAGATATGGCCATTATGAGTTTCTAGTGATGTCCTTCGCTTGACTAATGCCTTAGCAGCGTTAGGGTGTTCGAGCCTTATATTGATTTGTTCGTCATTGTCTTCATTGATGACAATTTGATTTACTCACGTAGCGTGGAGGAGCACGAACAACATTTGAGAGTGGCGCTTCATACCTTCCTGGAGCAGAAGCTATATGCTAAGTTCTCCAAGTGTGAGTTTTGGTTATATTATGTGGCATTCTTGGGGCATGTGGTATCAAGCGAGGGAATTAGGTGGATCCCAAGAAGATTGAGGTGGTTCAGAGTTGGCCTCGTCCTACTTCGACGACTGAGATCAGGAGTTTCTTGTGGTTAGTAGATTATTATCGCCGGTTCGTGGAGGGCTTCTCATCTATTGCAGCACCTTTGACTAGATTGACCCAGAAGGGTGCTCAATTTCATTAGTCTCATGATTATGAGGCGAGCTTCTAGAAGCTTAAGACAACTTTGACCATAACACCAGTCCTTGTGTTGCCTTCCGATTCGGGGATGTATACTGTGTATTGTGACGCTTAACGCATTGGCTTGGGTTGTGTATTGATGCAGGAGAGGCGAGTTATTATATATGCTTCACATCAGCTGAAGCCCCATGAGAAGAATTATCCTGTGCACGATTTGGAGTTGCCCGCGATTGTTCATGCTCTTAAGATCTGGAGGCATTATCTATATGCGGTGTCCTGTGAGGTTTACACTAATCATCACAGCTTGCAGCATTTGTTCAAGCAAATGGATCTCAATTTGAGGCAGCATAGGCGGCTTGAGTTACTGAAGGATTATGACATCACCATTCTTTATCATCCGGGCAAGGCGAATGTAGTCGCGGATGCCTTGAGTAGGATGGCAGAGAGTATAGGTAGCTTGGCATTCATTTCACTAGAGGAGAGTTGATGGGTTAGTATTTTGTTTTGATGATCTAACAAACTTTTATGTAAAGAACCAGATAAAGGACCTGATGTGTAACCAGCACAACCAGTCAGCATAGACTCAAGAAATATGGACAATGTACATTTGAACTCACAAGGAACAGCTCAGGGACCTGGTCCCTTGACATTCTCACTAACGGAAGTACAAGTCAACTCTACAGTTGGAAACCTATGACAGAAAAGTGACTGCCTGCATTTGTACACGCTACAGTGCAGTAACAGTGCAACAGTCACTTCTCATTGGTTAAGAAGTGTACCAACTAAGCATGGGAATCCTTCTTGGGATGTCATAAGGATATAATATCTTGGTTGGGCAAACAAGATATTCACTTGAGCATTTACTAAACATTCTCTCAAGCATTGAAGTGTTGCTCTTGCATTGAAGACTCAAGTGTGTCAAGAATAAGAAGACAACTCCACTAAGACGGACTTGTTCCACTACGTGTTGTTATGTGTCCTTAGTTGAGTTGTAATCTTGTATTTCGCTTTTCATTGTATCCTATTTTCTTTCTTAGAAGCCTTGTTTTAGGAATCCTAAACTCATAAACCATCAGTGTTTGTGTTGTGACTAGTGTAGTCATAAGTTGAAGTTTTTGTAACTAGTGAGTAACAAAGTGGCTTGTAATAAGTGTATTACAAGTTAGTGTGTCAAAGTCTTTGTAAGAGAGTCATTACAAAGTGGCTTGTAATAGCTGAGATTAAAAGTTAGTGAAGTTGAAATCCTACTAGTGTAGGTCGTGGTTTTTGTCCCCTTTAGTTGGGATTTTTCCACGTAAAAATTTTGTGTCTTTTTACTTACTGTCTCATTCGATAACTCTGAAGAAACTAGTAAAGGACCAGGTCTCTTTACAGTTTGCAGGCTCCTAGAAACTATCAATTGGTATCAGAGCTAGTTCTTTCTAAAAGGCTAACACCTAGAAAGGATCTCTAATGGCTGCTCCACCAAACTTTGAAGAAGGACAATCAACATATCGACCTCCTAGATTCAATGGTCAGTATTACGGGTAGTGGAAAACTCGTATGCATGACTTTATAATGGCTGAAGATTCTGAATTGTGGGATGTCATTTGTGACAGCCCACATGTTCCTATGAAGAAGGTTGGAGAAGCTGGGCTATTGGTGCCTAAGACAAGGAAAGAATACAGTGACGTTGATAGGAAGGATGTGGAGAAGAACTTTCGTGCCAAGAAAATCTTGGTATGCAGTATAGGACCTGATGAATACAACAAAATCTCAACCTTCCAATTAGCAAAAGAGATAT
Source organism: Nicotiana undulata (assembly GCA_005239495.1). Classification (NCBI taxonomy): domain Eukaryota; kingdom Viridiplantae; phylum Streptophyta; class Magnoliopsida; order Solanales; family Solanaceae; genus Nicotiana; species Nicotiana undulata. Next base: position 43,408 of record ML277956.1, read on the forward strand.
GGGAAGCGTTGCAAACTGCTCATGAAGGGACAACTCAGGTAAAGCAGTCCAAAATCGACATGCTCACAACGGAGAACGAGCTGTTCCGAATGAAGGATGATGAGTCTATACCAGACATGCATACTAGATTCACATCCATCATCAACGATCTTCACTCTTTAGGTGAAATAATTCCCAGGAACAAGCTGGTGCGGAAGATTCTGTGTGTCCTACCTGGTTCTTAGGAAAGCAAAGTGAACACTATTACTGAAGCAAAAGACCTACAAACTCTAACAATGGATGAGTTGATTGGGAATTTGAAGACATACGAGCTGAAGAAGAAGAAAGACAGTGAGAGAAGAGAACCAAAAAGGGAAAAGAACCTGGTTTTAAAAGCTGAAGAAAATGACTCAAGTGAGGAAGATGGTGATATGTCCTATCTCACTAAGAGATTTCAAAAGATGTTTCGAAGGAATGGTGGTATACCAAGAAGAGGTAGCTCAAGCAAGACAAGAAACTATGATCTTTGCCACAAATATGGAAAACCTGGGCACTTCATCAAGGACTGTCCACTACTGAAGCAGGAGACCTACAAGCACAACGCTGACAAGACAGCCAAGAGGAACTAGGTTCCAGACAAAAGATTCAGCCGGAAGAGTGCTACTGACAATGTTGTGAAGCAAGCTCTTGCTGCCTGGGGAGATTCCTCTAGTGAATCATAAGAGGAACCAGAATCAGGTAACAGTTCTATGATGGCAGTAGAGAATGAGGCCAAAGAGTATGATTCACTGTTCGCGCTAATGGCTCAATCCGATGATGATGAAGAAGGTGAAAACAAAGAGGTAAATTTCAGGGATGTTCAGAGAAATCTGAAATCCTACTCCCCAAAAAAGTTAATGTCATTAGCAAATGTTTTTATTGATGCTTACTACAGCCTAGTTGACAATAAATATTCTTTGATCATAGAGCTAGGAGAAACTGAACAGTTTAGAGATGTTTTAGTTGTGTGTGTGGTAGATTTGAAAGAAACCATAAGTGAGCTTGAGAAAGAGAAAGAATCTCTAACATGTAGACTAAATAGTGTAGAAAATGAGAGAGATGATTTGATGATGGTAGTTGTGGACCTAAAAGATGCCATAAGTAATTTTGAGAAGGATAAGGAAACACTAGCTGAAAAAACAAATAGTGCAGAAGATGAGAGAGATAATCTAACTGTAGTGGTAGTAGACCTAAAGGAGACAGTGGAGAACCTGAGCACTGAGAAGAATACTTTAACTGAGAAAATCAATGTTGTTGAACAAGAAAGAGATGATCTTTTGGTGGTAATCACAGACCTAGAGGAAACAATTGAGGAACTTAAATTAGAACATGGTGCTTCAAGCATGGGGAAAGGAAAAGAGATAGCCAGTGAGAAACATATTGAGCTTGAAAAAGAACTAAATGATGTCAAAACAAGCATGTGCTGTGAGCTTGAAAAAAATAGGAAACTTCAAGATGAAATGGTTAAATTAAAATTTGATCTTGAAAAATCACTAAATTGGATCTGGTCCACAGATGTTGTTACTTCTGTGTACTTAAACAACAGTGGAAACAGGCAGGGCATTGGGTTCCAAAAGGAAAAACTTCCTTACAACCCTCACAGCAAGTATGTCACTGTCCCAGATAATTGGCTTTGTACCCACTGTGGGAACAACGGGCACTTTAAATAAATTTGCCCAGCCAGGGATTAGTCATTTCAGAAAAACAAAATGTTTGCTGACAAAAGGAATACTAAGAAGGGACCAGGTCCCTTGAAGAAAAACAGATTCTTGCATGCTTGGACTAGAAGAGCTCTTATTCATACTTTTCCTAACTACAAGGGACCCAAACTTGTTTGAGTTCCTAAATCTAACCCTTAACTTCTATGTGCAAGGACCAGTGAGAGGAACAGGATTGCAATGGATCATGGACAGTGGATTCTCAAAGTACATGACTGGGAACACCATGGATTTTCTCTCACTGAAAGCCATGCAAGGAGGAGATGTATCCTTTGGCAATGGAAAAAAGGGCACATTCTCGGCGTTGGAAGGGTTGGAAGATCTCTTGAGCACTCAATTGAGAATGTGTACTATGTTGATGGTCTGAAATATAGCCTGTTGAGTGTCTCTCAAATTTGTGATAAAGGAAACAAAGTAGAATTTTTGTCCAAAGTGTGCACGGTTACTAGTCTAGTAACTGGTGAAGTGGTATTGATTGCCAAGAGGCACAAGAACATTTATGTTGCTGATTTTGAATCACTGGAAGCTGGTGAGGTGAACTTCTTAAGGTAGTTGATGATAATGTAGAACTGTGGCATAGAATACTGGGCCATGCAAGTTTTTCCCTCTTGAACAAACTAATACAGAAGGACCTGGTTCGTGGTCTGCCCAACTCAAAGTTCAAGGAACACAAAGTATGTGATGCATGTGCCAGAGGAAAACATGTGAGATCATCCTTCAAGCCAAAGAAGGATGTTAGCACATCAAAACCTCTTGAACTACTTCACATGGATATGTGTGGTCCAATGAGGATTCCAAGCAGAGGTGGAAAGAAGTACATTTTCGTGATTGTGGATGACTACTCAAGATTCACTTGGACATTGTTTCTTAGAACAAAATATGAGACCTTTGAAGTATTTGTGGCATTTGTCAAGAAAATCCAAGTGAAGATGGAGTTGAAAGTAACTTGCATCAGATCTGACCATGGGACAGAATTTGATAATGCAAATTTTGATGAGTTTTGTAGCGAGAATGGAATCACTCACAATTTCTCAGCTCCAAGGACCCCTCAGCAAAATGGTGTGGTCGAAAGGAAAAATAGAACACTGGAAGACATAGCACAAACAATGCTTATTAACAGTGGAATTGCAAAAAAAATTATGGGCTTAGGCAATCGACATTGCGTGATATTTGGTGAACAGGTGTATGATCAGGTCCCTCCTAAACAAAACCCCCCAATGAGCTGTTCAATGGAAGAAATCCAAAGATAACTCATATGAGAGCCTTTGGATGCAAATGTTATGTCCTGAACAATGGGAAGGATCAACTCGGAAAATTTGATGCAAAAAGTGATGAAGGAATCTTTTTGGGATATTCCTGTCAAAGTAAAGCCTACAAAGTATACAACAAGAGGACCAATGTGTAGAAGAAAGTGTTCATGTTCTATTAAATGAGACACCCTCCCAAAACAAGGAAGGAAACAGTGATGATCAAGACAATGAACCACTTTTGGTTCCTGGAGAAATATCAGATGTTTCAAATGGCAAAGCTGACATGATGAGTCAAATGAGGGAAATAACTGAAGGCAGTGCAACCACATCCTCAAATACACATGAGGAACCCGGTACCCCAATTACTACTACTGAAGCTGAAGAAAGAGTTGGAGATTTTGTGCAAGGCACTCCACAGGTAGCAGAACAAGGAATGTCGGGACATCCTTCTGATGTACCAAGTTCCTCCACTAACCAAATCCAAGTCCCAAATTGGAAACACAAAAGCTCTCATCACCTTGATAACATAATCACCCCTCTTGATTCCGGAGTTCAAACCAGATCCAAACCAGAAATTCACTAGCCTTTTCAGCCTTCCTATCCCAATTAGAACCAAAAAGTATCAAGGATGCATACTAGATTGTTGCTATGCAAGAAGGGTTGCACCAGTTTGAGAGAAATAAGGTTTGGCACTTGATACCTCGAGCCTCAGATAGAACCATCATAGGGACCAGGTGGGTGTTAAGGAATAAGCTGGATGAAAATGGAAACACCACAAGGAACAAATCAAGACTTGTTGTTCAAGGATACAATTAGGAAGAAGGGATTGATTATGATGAGACGTTTTCTCCTGTTGCTCGTATGGAATCCATCCAGATTCTTATTGCTTTTGAGTCTCATATGGAATTCACCTTGTTCCAAATGGATGTGAAGAGTGCCTTTTTGAATGGCTTTCTCAAGGAAGATGTGTATGTTAAGAAACCACCGGGTTTCGAAAGTCATGTACATCCAGAGTATGTTTTCAAATTAGACAAGGCTCTGTATGGCCTGAAGCAAGCTCCCATAGCTTGGTGTGAGAGACTATCAAAGTGTTTGCTAGACAATGGATTCACTCGAGGAAAGATTGACAACACCTTGTTCCTAAAGAAATGGGGAAGGAACCTGCTCATTGTTCAGGTGTATGTGGATGATATCATATTTGGGGATACCGCAGACTCACTATGCAAGGAATTTGCCGAACTCATGGGCAGTGAGTTCGAGATGAGTATGACGGGGGAACTGAACTTCTTTCTGGGACTTCAAGTGAAGCAGTCCATAAAGGGAACTTGTATCAGTCAGTATAAGTACATCAAGGAGCTGCTGAAAAGGTTCGACATGGAGGAATCAAAAGTAATAGACACCCCTATTGCAAATGCAACCAAGCTTGACATGGATGACTCTGTATCTCTTGTAAACCAAACAATGTACAGGGGAATCATTGGCTCTCTACTCTACCTCACTGCAAGCAGGCCAGATATTGTGTTTAGTGTGGGATTATGTGCAAGATTCCAATAAAATCTTAAGGAGTCTCATCTAAAGGATGCCAAAAGAATTCTACGCTATCTCAAGGGCACACGGGACTTGGTTCTATACTATCCCTCAGGTGACAATTTCAATCTTGTTGGTTATGCTGACGCTGATTATGCAGGTTATCTAGTGGACAGGGAAAACACTTCAGGCATGGATCATTTCCTTGGATCTTGCCTAATCTCATAGGGTACAAGGAAACAAAACTCAGTGGTTCTCTCCACAGCTGAAGCAGAATATGTTGCAGTTGTATCTTGTTGTGCTCAATTGCTGTGGATCAAACAACAATTGGAGGATTTTGGAGTGTACATTGGCAGTGTACCACTTTTATGTGATAACATCAGTGCCCTCAACATGGCAAAAAACTTGGTTCAACACAAGAGAACCAAGCATATTGATGTGAGACATCATTTCCTCAGAGACAATGTTGAAAAAGGGCACATCTGCATGAAGTTTTGTTGCATTGAAGATCATATTGCAGACATCTTTACCAAGGCACTGAGCAGGGAACACTTTGATAAAAACAGGATGGCACTAGGGTTGATGAGACCTAATTAGGGACCCGATCCCTTGCTTTGGCTATGAATGTCACTCTCAGGTACAGTCATCTAAAGTGTTTTCTGACTAAGCCTAACTCACAGTAATATCGTTGCATGTAGACACGCATGGTGATCACAGAAATTAAAGGTACGGCTCTATAGAACAAAAGGAAGTTGAAAAACTTTTTCAAGAAATAGGTATAAGACCTGGTTCCTGTACCACAGGTTAGTAGTTATGTATTTTCTATGCCTCTCCCAAAAAGTAACAAAATTAATTACTGTCGCCACATCATCCGCCTTTTCCGTATCTGCGTCTATCACGTCCATCTTTCAAATCCTTCAACTCCCTCTGCACGTTTTCTCTTCCTAAAAACCACCTACCGTCATATAAACCTGTTCTTCTTCCCTCTCTTTATAAAGTTCTTTCTTCTCCAACCTCTTAGCAACATCTTCTCATATTCTCTCTCATAAAATCGACCTTTCTTCTACTCTGCAAGTTTTTCTCCTCCAAAAATGGCAAACGAGAACTCACCCATTATCTCCCCTACCGCTGACTCCAAACTCGTTCCAGAGGAGGTTCAGTTCTCTTCTCTCCCAAAAGTCATCATCCCCACACTTGATTCCTCTTCACTACCTACCGATGCTTCTCCTTCTCCAAAACCCACTGCTTCTTCCCCGTCTGAAAAACTAAAAGAAGTTTTAGCCACTGATCTTCCTCAAGCCTCTGAAGCCTCTGAGGATGACCCTTAACAATATCTTAACTCCTCTCTCCTTGACTCTAAGGCTCCCATGGAGTCTCCTGAGAAAGAAGCGGCTGAGAACATTATGGCCATTGCTTCTGAGAGTCTCCCCTCTGAAGGATCTTCTTCTCTTCCTGAGCCTCAGGGGGAAGAACCTCCATTCCTAGGGGATGAGGGGACCATGGTCCGGTTTGAGTCACTTGTCCATGACTTTGTCAAAGAAAAGTCTCGTGAGGAACCTGGTTCTCCTCTTCCAGAAACTCACCAGGAACCCATCTTCTATACTCCTCCTCTAGAGTCTATTCCTTCCCTCTCCGAGCCCACTAATGATGATGATGAGGATGAAATGGTCCTGAGTGCTCGCTTTAAGATTCTCCAGAAAGTGGTTACTCCTGAATCATCTGCCAAGCGACCCTCCACACGGTTGCAACAGAAGGAGGCCTTTGACTCTACTCTTGAAAAGAGCAAGAAAAGCAGTAAAAAGAAGAAGAAGAGACTGATGAGGGAAGGGAAGGTGGTGGTGGATAAAGTGATTCATGTGGTTGAGGTTGAAGAGGATGCAGAAGAGGAACCAAGTTCCTTGGTAACAAGAAACTCTCACTCTATCAAGTCTGTGACTGGAGTTGGGGATGAAGGGTCAACAAAACAGCGTGTGTCGCCCGTGAAAAGTAGTGGAAAGATCAAGCAAGTTGAAGTCGGTGAAGCCGGTGTCAAGGAGTCTGTGGTTGTCTAAAGTTCCAAAGTCAAGTCTGTGAAAAAGTCAGGAAAAAGAAAAATGGAAATAGAAATCGTTGGGGGACCTGGTTCTATGAAAACAATACCAAGTGGCAGTGGGAAGTGGCAAGAAAATGTGCGGAATCAGAGGGTGATGTGGGGTCGAATGTTTGACCCAGAGATTTATGAGATGGCTGGAATGAGCCAACTTATGGACATGGTTGAGTTTCAGAAGTGGGATCATCTCTTCAATGTGAGTGTGCCCAAAGTGTATGAGGATGCGGTGAAGGAATTTTATGCAACCCTATTCACCACTGCTGGGGATCATATGTGTGTTCTGGTGGAAGGAGTTGACATTATTTTTGATGATGATGCTCTGGGGACAAATCTTAAAGTTCTAGCTAAGGGAATGTCTTCGGTGAAAACTGATGCTAATTCTTGTGAGGGAAACTTTCGGCGAGCCATTGTTAAGCCGGGTACAATTCAGCAGGGGGAACGGGTCCACAAGAAAGTTATGCTCCCTCTTTACCAGCTTCTGTTCGAACTGGTAAATAAGGTACTTCTCCCCCGTGCTGAAAGGAGATCGATTGCCTCCAAGGCTGATTTGACATTGATGGAGGTCCTTGACTCATTCACCCCAATCAACTTACATACTATTATGATTAAACACATGAGGAAAGTGGTGAATGTCAAGGATGGTAATCATGGACTCCCGTATGGTTTCCTACTTACTCGGGTATTTGAGTTCTACCAAGTGCCTATTAAAAAGCCTCGAGTAGGGACCCGCAATCAGACCTTCTCCAAGATGACCTTAGAGGAATGTGAGTTCTTTGAGAAAGTTGGGGGAAGCACTTCGACAATATCCCAATGATCAATGTGCTGAGTGCTGCAAATGAGGGATCAAGAAGTTGAAGGCTCAGATTGCTATCTTGGAGACTCGGTTGAGTCAAGATTCTGGGGGACTTGGTGTTGTTGTTCTTTCCAATAAGGATGTTGCCCGCTTGACCAAGGAGAACACTGAGCTTAGGCAGCAGGTTGAGAACCTGCGGGAGAAACTGCTAGAAGAACAAATGTTTGCTAATGCCCGCATAGATTTGGTTCTCAAGACCCTGGCTGCCTCCTCCTCCAAGCCTTCCTCTTCTAGTGCCCCCTAGGATTTTGTCCTATCCAGTTCTTGTCTATTTTTGATGATGTTTGTGGTTGTTAGTACTTATTTTGTTTTTTTGTGTTTGGTAATTGGATCCCACCTGATGGCTCCCGCTTTTAAAAGTCCAAATTAGGTCTTTGCTAACCCAAGCAAAGACTTCTCTGTATTAAAATCGCTTTTGATATGAATGAATCAGCTTTTCTCATGTTCTGCATACTGCCTACTTGCCTTTTTCTTCTGTTTCTATCATGTTATGTGCACACAAGGGGCATGAGTAAGCTTTGTTAGACTTCTTTATGCTTTCTAACTGATTGTGCCTTTTTATGATGCCAAAAGGGGGAAGATAAAATAGGAATAATTGATGGGAGGGTTTAAGGGGGAAACACACAAACAGGGGGAACAATATGGGGTCCTGGTCTCTTATCTGGTTAATTCAGACTATATAACTGTTCATCAATTATAAAAGTTTGTCATCATCAAAAAGGGAGAAATTGATGGGTTAGTATTCTGTTTTGATGATCTAACAAACTTTTATGTAAAGAACCAGATAAAAGACCTGATGCGTAACCAGCACATCCAGTCAGCATAAACTCAAGAAATCTGGGCAGTGTACATTTGAACTCACAGGGAACAACTCATGGACCTGATCCCTTGACATTCTCACTGACGGAAGTACAGGTCAAATCTACAGCTGGAAAGCTGTGACAGAAAAGTGACTGCCTGCAACTGTACACGCTATAGTGCAGTAACAGTGCAGCAGTCACTTCCCATTGGTTAAGAAGTGTACCAACTAAGCATGGGCATCCTTCTTGGGATGTCCTAAGGATATAATATCTTGGTTGGGGACAAACCAGATATTCACTTGAGCATTTACTAAACATTCTCTCAAGCATTGAAGTGTTGCTCTTGCATTGAAGACTCAAGCATGTCAAGAACAAGAAGACAACTCCACTAAGATGGACTTGTTCCACTACGTGTTGTTAGGTGTCTTTAGTTGAGTTGTAATCTTGTATTTTGCTTTTCATTATATCCTATTTGCTTTCTTAGAAGCGTTGTTTTAGGAATCCTAAACTCATAAACCATCAGTGTTTGTGTTGTGACTAGTGTAGTCATAAGTTGAAGTTTTTGTAACTAGTGAGTAACAAAGTAGCGTGTAATAAGTGTATTACAAGTTAGTGTGTCAAAGTCTTTGTAAGAGAGTCATTACAAAGTGGCTTGTAATAGCTAAGATTACAAGTTAGTGAAGTTGAAATCCTACTAGTGTATGTCGTGGTTTTGTCCCCTTTAGTTTGGATTTTTCCACATAAAAATCCTGTGTCTTTTTACTTACTGTCTCATTCGATAACTCTGAAGAAACTGGTAAAGGACCAGGTCTTTTTTACAGTTTGCAGGCTCCTAGAAACTATCAAGAGGCCACTAGCCTTGGACATTCAGTCCTTGGCTAACAGACTTGTGAGGTTGGATATTTCAGAGCCCAACCGAGTTCTTGCTTGCGCCGTTGCCCAGTCTTCACTATTGGAGCAGATCAAGGCTCGACAGTTTGATGACCCGCACCTATTGGTTCTTAGAGAGACGGTACTACAGGGTGGTGCCAAGGAGGTTTCTATTAGCGATGATGGTGTCCTGCGACTTCAGGGTCGTTGATGGGCTGTATTCTGTTTTGATGATCTAACAAACTTTTACATGAAGAACCAGATGTAGGACCTGATATGTAGCCAACATAACCAGTCAATGTTAACTCAAGGAATTCTGGATAGTGTACTGTTGAACTCATAAGGAACAACTGAGGAACTGATCCCTTGCCAGTCTTCCAGACGAAAGTATAAGTCAACTCTACAGCTGTAAAAGCTGTGACAGAAAAGTGACTTCCTGTAACTGTACACGCTACAGTGCAGTAACAGTGCAGCAGTCACTTCCCATTGGTTGTGAAGTGTACTTTCAAGATATGGAACATCATTCTTGGAATGTGTCAAGGCCTTTAATATCTTGTTTGAAGACAAACAAAATATTCACTTGAGCATTTACTAAGAACATTCTCTCAAGCATTGAAGTGGTCTCTAGCATTGAAGACTCAAGTGTTTCAAGAGCAAGAAGAAAACTCCACTAAGACGGACCAGTTTCACCTTGTGCCGTTAGTGAATCTTGCATTTTGTTTTCATAGTATCCTATTTGCTTTTGTAGAAGCACCGTGTTAGGAATCTCTCAACCTTAAACTTCTTGTATTGTTGTAGTGACTAGTGGAGTGACAAGTGTAAAGTCTTTGTAACTAGAGAGTGACAAAGTGGCTTGTAATAAGTGATTACAAGTTAGTGTGTTGAAATCTTTGTAAGAGGTTCATTACAAAGTAGCTTGTAATAGTTTAGATTAAAAGTTAGTGAAGTTGAAATCCTACAAGTGTAGGTCGTGGTTTTGTCCCCTTGTGTGGGATTTTTCCACGTAAAAATCCCTTGTCTTTTTACTCGCTTTTTAAGTGTATTTCTCTGTAGGAACTAGTAGAGGACCTGGTATCTCTACTATTTGATGGACTCATAGAAACTATCAATTGGTATCAGAGCAGGCTCTTTCTAAACGGTTAACACCTAGAAAGGATCTGTAATGGCTGCTCCACCAAACTTCGAAGAAGGACAATCAACATATGGACCTCCTAGATTCAACGGTCAGTACTATGGGTGGTGGAAGACCCGTATGCATGACTTCATAATGGATGAAGATTCTGAGTTGTGGGACATCATATGTGATGGTCCTCATGTTCCTATGCACAAGGTTGGAGAGGCTGGTTTGCTGGTGCCAAAAATCAAGAAGGAATACAACGATGCTGACAAGAAAGCTTGGAAAAGAATTTTCGTGCAAAGAAAATTCTAGTGTGCGGTATAGGACCTGATGAGTACAACAGGATCTCTGCATGTCAATCAGCCAAAGAGATTTGGGAATCTTTGCAGACAGCTCATGGAGGAACGACACAAGTGAAGTAGTCCAAAATCGATATGCTCACTACTGAGTACGAGATGTTCAGGATAAAGGACGATGAATCCATACAGGATATGCATACTAGATTCACCTCCATTATCAATGAGCTTCACTCTCTGGGAGAAGTCATTCCTAGGAACAAGCTAGTGCGAAAAATCTTGAGTGTTCTGCCTAGCTCCTAGGAAAGCAAAGTCAATGCTATCACTGAAGCAAAGGACTTGCAGGCTTTAACAAAATGAGTTCATAGGAAACTTGAAAACATATGAGATGAAAAGGAAGAAGGATAGTGAAAGAAGAGAACCCAAGAAGGAGAAGAACCTGGTTCTTCAAGTGGAAAAGCTTGAGTCAAGCGAAGAGGACAATGACATGGCTTATCTCACCAAGAGATTTCAGAAGATGGTTCGAAGGAACGGGGGAATACCAAGGAGAGGCAGCTCAAGCAAGCCTAGAAACTATGACTTGTGTCATAAATGTGGTAAGCTCGGACACTTCATAAAAGACTGCCCGCTCTTGAAGCAAGGCACCTATAAGCACAACTCTGACAAAGCTGCGAACAGGAACTAGGTCCCTGACAAAAGATTCAGCAGAAAAAGTGCAGCTGACAATGTCGCGAAACAGGCTCTTGCTGCTTGGGGAGATTCATCAAGCGAATCAGAAGAAGAACCTGAAGCAGAAAACAGCTCTATGATGGTAGTTGAGAACAAGGCTAAGTAGTATGACTCATTGTTTGCTCTTATGGCTCAGTCTGATGACGAAGAAGAAGATGACAAAGATGAGGTAAACTTCAGGGATGTTCAGAGAAATCTGAAGTCCTATTCTCCTAAAAAATTGTTGTCATTGTCAAATGTTCTCATTGATGCTTATTACAGATTAGTTCAAGATAAGGACGCATTGACCATAGAACTAGGAGAAGTTGAACAAACTAGAGATGATCTAGTTGTGTGTGTGGTAGATTTGAAAGAAACTATAGGCGATCTTGAGAGAGAGAAAGAATCTCTAGTGTGTAAAATCAACAGTGTTGAGAATGAGAGAGATGACTTAATGTGGTAGTTGTGGACCTTAAGGAGACCATAAAAAATCTTTAAAGAGAAAGGAAGTGATAGAAGAAAAAACAAGAAAGGTAGAAAATGAGAGAGATGATCTAACTGTAGTGGTAGTAGATCTGAAAGAAACAGTGGAGAATCTGAGTAATGAAAGGGATAACTTGAGTGTGAGGATTGATGCTATTGAGCAGGAGAGAGATGATCTTCTAGTAGTGATCACAGACTTAGAATAAACCATTCAGGGACTTAGACTAGAACCTGGTTCCTCGAGTGTGGATAAAGGAAAGGAAATAGCCAGTGAAAAATATATCAAGCTTGAAAAAGAACTGAATGATGTCAAAACGAGTATGTGCAGTGAGGTTGAGAAAAATAGGGAGCTGCAAGCTGAAATGAGTAAAGTAAAATCTGATCTTAAAAAATCACTGAACTGGACCTGGTCCACAGATGTTGTCACTGCCATGTACTTTAACAACAGTGGAAACAGGCAGGGGATCGGGTTCCAAAAGGAGAAAACTCCCTACAACCCACACAGCAAATATGTCATAGTCCCAGACAATTGGCTTTGTACCCATTGTGGAAACAACGGGTACTTCAAGGAAAGTTGCCCAACCAAGGACCAATCAGTCCAGAAAAACAAGATGTTTGCAGGCAAGAGGAATACAAAGCAAGGACCAGGTCCCAGCAAGAAATATCAATTCCTGCCAGCATGGACTAGAAGAGTTCTTATTAATCCCTTTCCTAACTACAAGGGACCCAAACTTGTTTGGGTTCCTAAATCTAACCATTGATTTAATTATGCAGGGATCAGTGAGAGGAACTGGACTACAATGGATCATGGACAGCGGATGCTCAAAGCATATGACTGGAAACACTATGGATTTTCTCCCATTGAAAGCCCTGTAGGGAGGGGATGTATCCTTTGGAAACGGAAAGAAAGGATACATTCTTAGTGTTGGAAAGTCTCTGGAGCACTCAATCGAAAATGTGTACTATGTGGATGGCTTGAAATATAGCTTGTTGAGTGTCTCTCAAATCTGTGATAAAGGGAACAAGGTGGAGTTCTTATCCAAGGTGTGCACTGTTACTAGCCTAGTAACTGGAGAAGTGGTGTTGATAGCCAAGAGACACAAAAACATTTATGTGGCTGATTTTGAATCATTAAAAGCTGGTGAAGTGAACTGCTTGAAGGCAGTTGATGATAATGCAGAGCTATGACATAGAAGGTTGGGTCATGCTAGTTTTTCCCTCCTGAACAAGCTGATAAAGAAGGACCTGGTTCATGGTCTGCCAAACTCCAAGTTCAAGGAGCACAGAGTCTGCGATGCATGCTCCAAAATAAAACATGTGAGATCATCTTTTAAACCTAAGAAAGATGTTAGCACATCCATACCTCTTGAATTACTTCACATGGATTTGTGTGGGCCCATGAGAATTCCAAGCAGAGGTGGAAAGAAGTACATCTTTGTGATTGTGGATGACTACTTAAGATTCATTTGGACATTATTTCTCAGAACAAAAGATGAAATGTTTGAAGTATTTACGGCTTTTGTCAAGAAAATCCAAGTGAAGATGGACTTGAAGGTAGCTTGAATCAGATCCGACCATAGAACCGAATTTGATAATGCTAAGTTTGATGAGTTTTGCACTGAAAATGGAATCACACACAATTTCTCAGCACCTAGGACTCCTTAGCAAAATGGGGTAGTGGAAAGGAAGAACAGAACCCTGGAAGATATGGCTCGAACAATGCTCATTGATAGTGGAATTGCTAAGAACTTCTGGGCAAAAGCAATCAACACTGCCTGCTACTTGGTGAACAGGTGCATGATCAAGTCATTCCTGAACAAGACCCCTTATGAATTGCTCAATGGAAGAAAGCCAAAAATAACCCATCTGAGAGCCTTTGGTTGCAAGTGCTATGTTCCAAACAATGGGAAGGATCAACTTGGAAAGTTCGATGCTAAAAGTGATGAAGGAATCTTCTTGGGATACTCTTCTCAAAGAAAATCATACAAAGTGTACAACAAGAGAACCCAATGTGTAGAAGAGAGTGTTCATGTGCTTTTTAATGAGACTCCCTCTTCAAACAGGGACAAAAATGGTGATGATCAAGATAATGAACCAATCTTGGTTCCTGGAGAGATTTCTGATGTCACAAATGGCAAGGCTGACATGATGAGTCAAACTAAGGAGATGAATGAAAGCAATGCAACATCTTACTCAAGTTCACAGGAGGAACCCTGTACTCTAATCTCTCCCACAGAAGCTGAAGAAAGAGTTGGAGATGTTGTGGAAGGTACTCCCTAGTTAGCTGAACAAGCAGCAGAGGGAAACTCCTCTAATCTACCAAGTTCTTCCACCCAGCAAATTCAGCTCCCAAATTGGAAACATAAAAGCTCTCATCCTCTTGATAATATAATCACTCCCCTTGATTCCGGAGTCCAAACCAAGTCCAAAACCAGAAATTCCCTAGCCTTCTCAGCCTTTCTATCCCAAATAGAACCAAAAAATATCAAGGAAGCTCTGAAGGATGAAGATTGGATCATTGCTATGCAGGAGGAGCTTCATCAGTTTGAAAGAAACAAAGTATGGCATCTGGTACCTCGACCATCAGACAAAACCATCATAGGAACCAGGTGGGTGTTCAGGAACAAGCTGGATGAGAATGGGAAAACTACCAGAAATAAAGCAAGGCTTGTAGTTCAGGGTTACAATCAAGAGGAAGGGATTGATTATGATGAAACTTTTGCTCCTGTTTGTCGTATGGAATCCATTCGGATTCTTATTTCTTTTGCATTTCATATGGAATTCACCTTATTTCAAATGGATGTGAAAAGTGCATTCCTGAATGGATATCTCAAGGAAGAAGTATATGTCAAGCAACCTCCTGGGTTTGAAAGTCATGCTCACCTAGAGTATGTCTTCAAACTGGACAAAGCCCTGTATGGTTTGAAGCAAGGCCCCAGAGCTTGGTATGAAAGGTTATCCAAGTTTCTACTGGATAATGGATTCACTCGAGGAAAGATTGACAACGCCCTATTTCTGAAGAAACGGGGAAGGAACCTTCTTATCGTCCAGGTGTATGTGGATGATATTATTTTTGGGGCTACAACAGACTCATTGTGTAAGGAATTTGCAATGCTTATGGGTAGTGAGTTCGAGATGAGCATGATTGGGGAACTGAACTTCTTCCTGGGTCTTCAAGTGAAACAATCCACAAAGGGAACTTGCATCAGTCAGCAGAAATACATCAAGGAGCTGCTCAAGAGGTTTGACATGGAAGATTCAAAGGTGATGGATACACCCATTGAAGTGGCTACCAAACTTGACATGGATGAATCTAGTTCTCCTGTAAACCAAACAATGTACAGGGGAATCATTGGCTCTCTACTCTATCTCAATGCAAGAAGGCCAGACATTGTGTTCAGTATGGGATTATGTGCAAGGTTTCAATCAAATCCCAAGGAGTCTCATATAAAGGCTGCCAAACGAATCCTATGTTATCTCAAAGGCACATAGGACCTGGTCCTGTATTATCCCTCAGGTGATAATTTTAATCTTGTTGGTTATGCTGACGTTGATTATGCAGGTTATCTAGTGGATAGGAAGAGTACTTCAAGGATGGATCATTTTCTCGGATCTTGCCTATTCTCTTGGGGTACAAGGAAGCAGAACTCAGTGGCCTTGTCCACAGCTGAGGCAGAATATGTTGCAGCTGCATCCTGTTGTGGATCAAACAGCAATTGGAAGACTTTGGAGTGTATATTGACAGCATACCACTTCTGTGTGACAACACCAGTGTGCTCAACATGGAAAAGAACCCGGCTCAACACAAGAGAACTAAGCATATTGATGTGAGACATCACTTCCTCAGAGACAATGTTGAAAAAGGGCACATCTGGATGAGGTTTTGCTGCATTGAAGATCAGATTGCAGACATTTTTACCAAGGCATTGGGCAGGGAACATTTTGAGAAAAATAGAATGGCACTAGGGTTGTTGAGACCTAATTAGGGACCCAGTTTCCCTTCTTGTCTATGAAAGTCACACTCAGGTACAGATAGCTAAAGTGTTTTCTGACGAAGTCTAACTCACATCAATATCGTTGCAGGTAGACACGCATGATGACTACAGACCTTAAAGGTATGGCATTGTAGAACAAAAGGAGATTGAGCAATCTTTTCAAGAAAAACAGGTACGGGACCTGGTCCCTGTACCCAAGGTTAGTAGTTATGTGTGTTCTCTCCCTTTTTCAAAAAGTAACTGCATTAATTACTGTTGCCACATCATCCGCCTTTTCAGTAAACACGTCTATCACATCTATCACTCCACCCTTTCAACTCCCTTCTGCACGTTTCCTTTTCCCAAAACCGCCTACCGCCAGTTGAACCCGTTTCTCCTCCCCCTCATTACTCCATTCTCCTATAAAGCTTATTCATCTCTAACCTATCCTCACTCACCTTCCCTCACTCACTCTCTCTTTTACTCGAAAAAGCATTTTCTCTCTCTGAAGCTTTTCTCCAGCCGTCAACAATGGCCTCCACAAACGAACCATTTCCTTCTCTCACCACTGATCTCAACATTGTATCTATAGAAGATCAGGTATCCTCTCTCCCAGAGGTTTCCATCTCCACTCCTACCCCCTCTTCACTCCCATCTGCATCAGAAACTCCCAAGGAACCTCCAGTCCCAGAAGCACCTCTTGCTTCTCCTCCTTCATCTGAATCACATCAAAAAACCCTGGACACTGAAGCAACCATTGTACCTCCCTCCTCATATGTACCACCAAAAGAATCTTCGTTCGCTGAAGCCTCTCCAGGTTCTAAAGCTTTAGAGGACGACCCTGACCAGTACATCAACTCCTCCTTTCTCAATTCCTCGACTCCCATGGAGTCTCTATAAAACGAGGCGGCCGAAAACATAATGACCATTGCCTCTGAGAATCTCACTTCTAAAGGAGCCTCCTCCCTTCCTGAAACTCAGGGAGCAGCTTCATCCTTCTTAGCAGATGAGGGGACCATGGTCCTGTTTGAGTCTCCTACACATGAGTTTGTGCATGACAAACATAGTGAGGAACCTGGTTCCCCTCTTCCTCAAACCCCCTAGGAGCAAATCTTCTATACTCCTCCTCTTGAGTCCATTCCTCCGTTGTCTGAGCCCACAAATGAAGATGAGGAGGATGAAATGTTTCTGAGTGCCCGTTTTAAACTTCGTCAACGTGTTAGTACTCCGGATACCACTATGAAACAACCATCCACTAGGTTGCAGAAGAAGGAAGCTTTTGACTCAACTCTTGAGAAAAGCAAGAAGAGCAGTAAGCAGAAGAAGAAGCGCTTGAGGAAGGAAGGGAAAGTAGTTATGGATGAATCCATACCAGTTGTTGAAGTAGAAGAAGAAACTGCAGAGGAACCCAGTTCCTTAGTAGGAAGGAAGAAGTCTGTGTCTGCTAAAGGAGAAAGGAAAAAGACTTTGTCACCCCCAAAAGGTGATGAAAAGTCTAAGAAAAAGGAGGTTGGAGAAGCGAGTGATAAGAAAACAGTGTCTGAAGCAAGTGTCAAAAGGAAGTCTGTGAAGGTGACGGGTAAACGAAAAAGGGATATAGAAACTGTGGGAGGACCTGGTTCTATGAAGACTATACCAAGCAACAGTGGACAGTGGTAGCAGAATGTTCGCAATTCAAAAGTGTTGTGGGGTTGCACGTTTGACCCTGAGATTCTTGAAATGGTTGGAATGAGTCAACTCATGGCTATGGTTGAATTTTAGAAGTGGGAGCATCTGTTTAATGTGAGTGGGCCCAAGGTGTATGAGGAGGCTGTAAAGGAGTTCTATGCAACCCTCTTCACTCTTGTTGAGTGTCATGTTTGCGTGCTGGTGGAAGGGGTTGATATTGTTTTTGATGATGCTAAGCTGGGGGTAGTCCTGAATGTTCCATCAAAAGGGCTGTCTTCAGTGGATCCAGAGAAGTATGTTGGGAGGGAGACTTTAGGAGGGCCATCGTTAAGCCAGGGACAATCCAGCAGGGGGAACGGGTTCACTAGAAGGCCATGCTACCTCTTTATCAGCTTCTCTTTGAGCTGGTAAATAAGGTCCTTCTTCCCCGTGCTGAGAGGCATTTCGTTGCTTCCAGAACTGATCTAATCTTAATGGAAGCCCTTGATCAGTTAAAGCCGGTCAACCTCTCTGCTCTCATGATCAATCATATGGAGAAGGTTGTAACGGTTAAGGATGGGAATCACGGGATCCCCTATGGTTTTCTACTTACTCGGGTGTTTGAGTATTATAAGGTGCCAGTCAAGATTCCCCAAGTAGGGACCCGCAAGCAAATCTTTTCAAAGACAACCCTTGAGGAATGTGAATGCTTTGAAAATATTGGGGGCAACACTTTTACCATCTCCCAGCTGATCAATGATCTGAATGCTGTCAATGATGTGAACAAGAGGCTGAAGGCTCAAATTGCCATTCTGGAGGTTTCAAGTCAAGTTGACGGGGGACCCAGTTCTAGTATCTCCTCAAATGAAGAAGTGTCCGGCTTGACTAAGGATATTATTGAGCTGAAACAACAAGTTGAGAACCTGAAGGAGAAACTGCTCGAGGAACAGTCCTCTGCAAATGCTTGTATGGACCTGGTTCTCCGGACTCTCACTGCCTCCTCCTCCAAGCCTTCCTCCTCTAGTGCCCCCTAGGTTTTTTCTTACCTAGTCTCTCTATGATGTGATGTGGTTAACAATTTTTGTGCTTTTTTGTTTTTTTTGGTGATTGGGATTGGATAACACCTGGCTGCTCCTGTTGAAAAATCCAAATGAAGTTCCTTGCTCTTCCAAGCAAAGACTTCTCTCTATTTTAACGTTTTTTAATCAATGAATATCAGTCTTTTTATGTTCTCTTTAGTGCCTTTTTGCCTTTTTGTTCTGTCTTCTATCATGTTGTGTGCACATAAGGGGCATGAGTTAGCTTTGTTGGATTTCTTTATGCTTTCTAACTGTTTATGCCTTTTTATGATGCCAAAAGGGGGAAGTATAGGGATAATTGGAAAAAGTTTGAAAGTTGATGGCAGGGATTAAGGGGGAAGCACATAGACAGGAGGAACTCTTTGGGAATCTGGTCTCTCATCTGTTATGTCACTACTTATGCTAGTATATATACTACTCCCCAATTATAAAAGTTTGTAATCATCAAAAAGGGGGATATTGATGGGTTGTATTCTGTTTTAATTATCTAACAAACTTTCACATGAAGAACCAGATATAGGACCTGATATGTAGCTAGCATAACCAGTCAGTGTTAACTCAAGGAATTCTGGACAGTGTACTGTTGAACTCATAAGGAACAACTGAGGGACCTGATCCCTTGCCAGTCTTCCAGACGAAAGTGTAAGTCAACTCTACAGCTGTAAAAGCTGTGACAGAAAAGTGACTGCCTGCAACTGTACACGCTACAATGCAGTAACAGTGCAGCACTCACTTCCCATTGGTTGTGGAGTGTACTTTCAAGATATGGAACATCTTTCTTGGAATGTGTCAAGGCCTTTAATATCGTGTTTGAAGACAAACAAGATATTCACTTGAGCATTTACTAAGAACATTCTCTCAAGCATTGAAGTGGTCTCTAGCATTGAAGACTCAAGTGTTTCAAGAGCAAGAAGACAACTCCACTAAGACGGACCAGTTTCACCTTGTGCCGTTAGTGTCCCTAGTTTAGTTGTAATCTTGCATTTTGTTTTCATAGTATCCTACTTGCTTTTGTAGAAGCACCGTGTTAGGAATCTCTCAGCCCTAAACTTCTTGTATTATTGTAGTGACTAGTGGAGTCACAAGTGTAAAGTCTTTGTAACTAGAGAATGACAAAGTGGCTTGTAATAAGTGATAACAAGTTAGTGTGTTGAAGTCTTTGTAAGAGGTTCATTACAAAGTGGCTTGTAATAGTTTAGATTACAAGTTAGTGAAGTTGAAATCCTACAAGTGTAGGTCGTGGTTTTTTTCCCCTTGAGTGGGATTTTTCCACGTAAAAATCCCTTGTCTTTTTACTCGCTTTTTAAGTGTATTTCTCTATAGGAACTAGTAGAGGACCTGGTATCTCTACTGTTTGGTGGACTCATAGAAACTATCAGTCGTCTATGTGTTCCTAATGTTGATAGCTTGAGGGAAAGGATTCTAGAGGAGACAGTTCTCGATATTCCATTCATCTAGGTGCTACGAAGATGTATCATGACCTGAGGCAGCATTATTGGTGGCGGCAGATGGAAAAAGACATATTGAGTATGTAGCTAGATGCCTAAATTGCCAACAGGTTAAGTATGAGCACCAGAGGCAGGAGGTCTACTCCAGCATATCACTATACCTGAGTAGAAGTGGGAGCGCATTACTATGGACTTCGTAGTTGGGTTGTTGCGGACTTTGCGGAAGTTTGATGCGGTTTGAGTCACTGTAGACATATTGACCAAGTCGGCACACGTTATTCCTATGATGACTACGTATACTTCAAAGAGATTGGCCCATATTTATATCAAGGAGATAGTACGGCTGCTTGGTGTGCCTATTTCCATCATTTTTTATAGAGGTCCTCAGTTTACTTCGCATTTCTGGAGAGCGGTACAGAGTGAATTGGATACCTGTGTAGAGCTCAGCACAACATTTCATCCACAGGCCTATGGACAGTCGGAGCAGACAGTTCAGAAATTGGAGGACATGCTCAGATCATGTGTGATTGACTTTGGAGGACAATGGGATCGGTCTTGCCCTTGGCCGAGTTTGCTTACAACAATAGTTACCAGTCCAGCATCGAGATGGCTCCATTAGTGGCTTTATATGGTCGTCGATGTCTTTCTTCCATTGGGTGGTTTGAGCCCGGCGAGGCTAGGTTATATGGTACTGATTTGGTGAAGGATGTCTTGGAAAAGGTAAAGTTGATTCAGGAGCTACTCCACGCAGCACATTCCCGATAGAAGAGTTACGCAGATCAGAAGGCGCGTGATTTATCATTTATGGAGGGCGAGAAGGTTCTCTTGAAAGTATCGCCGATGAAGGGAATCATGAGTTTGGGAAGAAGGGCAAGTTGAGCCCAAGGTTTATAGGTCAATTTGAGATGTTGAGGCAAGTTGGGGAGGTTGCTTATGAGCTTGCTTTGTCTCCTAGTTTATCGGGAGTTCATCCAGTTTTTCACGTGTCGATGCTCCGGAGGTATCATCCCGACTTGTCACATGTGTTAAACTTCACCACGATTCATTTAGATGAGAGTTTGGGTTACGAAGAGGAGCCAATGGCCATTGTTTATAAGCATGATCGCTAGTTGATATCCAAGAGGATTTCCACGGTAAAGGTCCAGTGGAAGGGCCAACCAATCTAGGAGGTGATGATAGTCTATAATTACATATTTTAGTCGTTTTTTACACTCTAATTTACTGCACTTTAATTGAGTTTGAGCTTTAATCGCTAGTGTTTTGCACTAACTGTGTGTTTTATGCCTTGTAGGAGGGATTCTGAGTTATATAGATGTTATGGAATGAATTCCAGTGATTTGGAGCTTTGAAGTCTGAGTAAAAGCCCAAGGAATTAATCCGGGATCGTGTTCAGGGGTCAAATTTGATAGTTAAGAACAAACAAAGACTCGAGTAGACATATTGCACACTGTCTAGTAAAATGGACATAACCTTTTGGTCCAAACTCCATTTGGGGAATATAATATATGGTTGGAAAGCTAACCCAAAGGGCTACAATTTTCATGTTTTACGTTTTTCCAAATTACGAACATAACAGGGTGAAACACACGGTTAAAACTGTGATCGCGGACCTGACGCGGACTGAGACAGAATGTTGGTAAATGACCATGCCCGGACCGCGTTTGGCCGCGACCTCAAGCTCCAAACCTGAAAAAATTATCCTTTTTCGCGTAGGAGAAGGTATAATTGTTTGGGCCCGACCCTACTTGGTATATATACATGGAAAAATGGTATTTCGGGGAGGTAGGACATATTTTTGACACATATTTGACCTAAGGAGGCAGAGACACAACAGGAGCAAGGCGGGGAATTCTTCTACGAGTTTTTTCCTTCCTCTTCCTATTTTTCATTGTTGGTTCTGAATTTTATTATTGTATTTTTAAATACTATTATGAATAGCTAATTTGTTATCTAGGGTTTTGATGGAACCTTTTGTAGAATAAATTCTTGTTATGTTTTTATATAATTGAGTTGTTGGATTTATCTACTTGTTCAACTACGTGTTTATTGTTGTTGATTGAATGGTCATCGATTGACTGTGCCTATTTAATATGTGTTGCTTGAGAAAGGATACATATTTAGGTGTTTGTTGAACAACGTCACTCCTAACGTATGTGAGAAATCAATACAGCGGGTTTAAAGGTAGGTTTAGAAATAACAAAACCTTGACGTGGTCATAATGAGCGGTTAGATAAAGCCAACTAGCGTAGTTTGAGAGAATATGTCTAGTAAATTGTTGTAGTTGCTCGAGAGAGAATTACGGCACCTAAAGTGCTCACGATCAGTAGAGAATACATAGGCAAAATTATAGAAAACATAGCGGGAAGGATTCCAACATTTGGGAAAATCATAACTCTAGACCTCCTAAATTTAATCTCCAACCTTTAGTATCTTTGTTGCTAATTTATTATTTTAATTTGTTAGTTAATTAGTTAGATACAAAAATATTAATATTATAACTTAGAAATTGTTCGATCTTGTCTTCTTTGCAATAATGAACAGTTATAGCGAAACCTTAGTTCTCTGTGGGATTCGACTCCGGACTTGTAGACCAGATTATATTTGTAGCCACCGCTTATCCTTTTTAGGACTAGAGTTGGGCGTGATCAGGAGGTGACTTGGGAGTTCGAGAAGGACATGCGGAGTAGATATCCTCACTTGTTTAGCACTCCAGGTATGATTCTAGACCCGTTCGAGGACGAACGTTTGTTTAAAAGGTGGAGAATGTAACGATCCGACCGGTCATTTTTCTCTAGAACCCCGTTCCCCTAAATAAGACTCCCCGTATTTGATTTTACTATTTTATGACTTACGGGGAAGGTTTGTTTCAGATTTGGAAGGGTTCGAGATGAAATCGGAACATTTGGTTCCTTACGTGATACGCTCAAATTACACTTTTAAAATAGTGTAAAGCGGTCGAAGTCAAATATAATAACCCAACAAGGTTGGGGTCGAATCCCACAGGGAATAGGTGTGAAAATGTCACTATGTTAGTGTGGTTCTTAACTCTAATCGAAATTCTATTCCGTTAGTGAACAAGAAGGTGGTGATTAATAGTCTACTATTTATGAGAAAGAGTAGTAACAAAGGAAGCTAATTTAGGTTGTAATTAATATGGGTAAATTAACCAAGGTTGTGTCCCCTTTTCATGGAGTGTAATGCAAGTAGGTATTAATATGATATATTTCTAATGGGAAGTTCTTGATATGCAAATGATTCTAAAGATAACTATCCTAGATTTTCCAATACTACGATAGTATTTTCTCTTTATAATTTTTCCTAATGTAAAAGATTTGCAATAAATCCGAATCACGTCTTGCCAAATAAAACCAACTTATTCCTAAGTGATTCTATTAAACGAAGTTTAACACCTCGAGTCTTTGGTGTTTACTCTTACCACTTCTAACCCGCTTTTCCAAGCTAAGCTAAAGTTACGGCATAAGTTAATGTTTGCAACCATTAACAAGAAATGTAAGACGAAGAGTAAACACATATCAACTACCCATTATACATATATTCAATGGCAAATACCCAAATACATAACACCCATTTAGGGTTCACAACCTCAGTGTTTAAACTTAGCTACTCATCATAAATAACCAAAAGAAACAAGTATTTAATAGTGTCATGAATGCTTACAAACCACCACTTGCTTGCTCTAATGCTTCCAAAAGTGAAGAATATTTAATGAGAGAATGTTGTTCAAAAGCTAGACAAGAATGACCCACAACACCCAAGTAAATCCTTTTATAGTGGGAAGAAAATTCGGGTGAAAAACAGACAAAAACACCCCTGACGGGCGATATGCGATCGCATTCCTGTCGCATAACTGGAATGCGATTTGCATCTTCATTTCTTCCACCGCATCTCAAAACCCTAGGTCCCAGAGATGTATCGCATTTGGGATATGCGATCCGCATTGATGATATGCGATCGCATTCATGCGTCGCATTTGCAGTGTGGCTTCAGGCATCAGATAGAGATGCGATTCAAATGCGGTTCGCATTTGGGATATGCGGTCGCATATTTGGCCGCATTTCACTCCTTAATTTTGACTCAACTTTCTGTTGCGGTATGCGACCCCTAGGCTTGAAATGCGATTCGCATGTTGCATATGCGATCGCATTTGACCATTTTCCTTCTCTTTTCTCTTCTTTAACTCCCTTTTGCATGGTCTTGAGTGTTTACACCTTGTGTACTGCAAAATACCAAAATTCTATGATTAATAAGAGTAAATGCTCTTGAAACGAGCCATAGTCTAAGCAATATGGTATTAAATGTGCCGAAATTCTCCGGCACATCAACACCCCCAACTTAAACTCTTGCTTGTCCTCAAGCAACTAAATTGACTCCATCTTATCCTAGATTCTAACTACAAGATCGGAAACAATTTCTGACCACGGGCAGTGTTAGGTGTCAGTACTACAAGCATGTATTTCATCCAATCCTCTACAGTCACCATTATCTACAGGAAATTTAATCAACTTATGAACCTTGAGCCTCACGCGTCTTGACAAGATGTTACCCTCAGCTGAGTGTGCTTATACCGTATCTCGAGAACTCACTTAATGTTAACTCCACAGAACATGTGCCCTCACCACAAGGAAGAAAGTCTCCAATCACAATGTTTACAATATTGACAGCAATGGGACTATTTACAAGACACTCACACTCACAAAAACGTTCAAGTGCTACAAACGATCATACTATAGGCTTGCCCTTATTTTAATTCATAGCACATTCAAGAATATTCAGTTGGAGATCCCACAAGGACTTTATGAGCTTGTAACGTAGGTTTGGGGAAAGGTATGATACACATTTGGGAAATGGCTACACCCTCCTTGAACACTACTTACATTTTTCTTCCTTTTTGCACTTTGTGTCCATTCAAACCACATAGCCTCATTCGCATCTAGTTACCAACATAGAACCACTTTAAATACCTCAATCAATCTCTTCAAAACTCCCATATTCTTTTTGTGCTTTTCTTCTGTACTATATTTTTTATATTTTATTTTATTTTTTATTTTTTATTTTTCTTTTTCTTTTTCTTTTTATTTTTCTTTTGTATTTTTATTTTGGAGCTTGATTTCAAGAGAGTACCTTCCTAGTTTTCATTTTGACACTACACCCTCAACTTAGGCTTTTTGCCTCATGCTCAGTATTCAAGGAGGGACGGGTTCAAAAGAGGAATTATTTTTCAAGAGGGAGAGGCTAGTATTGAGGTGACCAAAGAAAAAGTTCAAGGCTCAAATGGGATAACTAGTGATAATATATATACAAAGGTGGCTTGAAAGGCTAACGGGGTTTTCGAAGAACACAAAGAATGCCTAAGGTCATTTCTCCAACCAAACATAATTGTCATTAGCATTGAAAAACCAACCGGGCAAGTTCTAGATGATGGAAGCAAACACAAGAATTATTTGTACAAACACTAACACACATGGCACATGACTGTTTAGTTTTCATGGTTGTGGTTCAAGGGTTAGGGCTTGCCGCCTCAAACTTTCATTATTTACAAGTAAACTTCCACGTATACATAATGTCAAAAGGTGAGTCTCAAGTTCACAGAGTTGATTTTGTTTGTTTTTCTTTTCTCTCTTCTTTTTTTTTATATATCGAGAGGATATGGATTATTCACAGGTATACATGCTTGAGACTAGATACCTACACTTGGCCGGTCACTATGTTTCATCCTAGCACCATGGTTCTACTATTACACCTTTGGAAAAGAACCCGGCGAAGAAAAACCAAAGGGAATTCATTACTAACTACAAGAGACTCAATCTTAATCAATAACAGCAATTTTATGAAACAAAATGTCTTCATATATGAAGTATGGGTATATACATCAAGTTGTACATCGAGCTGCTAGCAAAAAGACAAATGAATAAAATACATCCAGTTTTATAGCAAGTAGCAGACGAGTACAAAGTTTTCCAAAAATAAAGACAGAAATTAGCCACCACCCCCAACTAGAATTCATGCATTGTCCCCAATGCATAAGAATGTAAAGAGTGAGTGAGGTTCTCCCTGGGGCGCTCTAAGCACTATGGGAGTCTGTGGCATGCTGTGTGGGGGAGGGATCCTCAACCGCCACAGAAACAGGAGCAGATGACTGCTCAGCAGTGGTGATGTCAGCTACTGGCGGAGGGGGAGGCGTTGTGGACTCAGTATCCAGAGGGATGGCTGTGTGTGAACTGCTGCCCTCAGCTGCCGATGACTGGGCTGCCGCCGGGGTGCCCGTGTCCTCTAAATATCGCTGGATGGCAATCTGCAGAAGTGCCTCCTCTGATGTCTTGGTCGCTCTGGCGACTGGAAGCTCATCTACTCCCTTGCCCTTCCCCTGAGGGTCATGCTCCTGCTCTTCCTCATCGGACCAAGAAGATTGTTCAGATGACTCCTCCTCTGACTCAGAAGCATCGGCAGAAATAGCACCTGTGGAGGGAGGAGGAACAGTAGTGGCTGTCGGGGCTGTCATCAGTGTGGAGAAATCAAACCCTAGCCCCGGCTTAGAAATATCTCCCCCCTGGTCACCTTCCTTGGGTAGGAGGGAGGAAAAATCAAACTCCATGCTCTGCAGCCTTTTGAGCTCAGACTGCAGAGTGGACACATCAGCTCGCACCTCTGGTAGGTGCCGAATCTCACCCCTCTCAACTTTCTCAACACGCGCCTCCAGCTCATGGAGGCGACCCTCCAGCATAGTCACTGATGACTGAATAGGGGTGAGGGCCTTCCGAATCAGGGATGGGAGATCGCTCAGAAGCTTGTCGATTTTGGCATTGGCGTGCTGAGCTAGACGACCCAGCTGAGAGAGAATAGGCAGTGGAATGGTGGAGGAAGCACCAACTTTGGCGGATTCTTGGGATGGAGTAGCAGAAGGTGCGGATGGAGGTAGATCGGATGTCTGAGGATCTGAGGGATCCCCCTCTGTAGTGGGCACTGGACTGGCTGGGTGAGCTGCTGTAGGCTAGGGTCCGGCATCACTAATCCGGGTGATGTCAATGTCTCTGTCGGTCTTGGACGACCTATCACAAGAAGGCATGAAAGGGACCTTGGCTTTCCGGCATAATGAAGTGATCAAGTGCGGAAATGGATAGGAGTTTTTCTTTTGCCACGCCCTGATCCTCATTTGTTGAAACACAATGTCCGCCACATCAACACTAATGCCGGACATGATACAAGCGATGAGGATGTCTTTCTCAATGCTAATGGCGGTTTCATTCCTGGAGGGAATAAGTCGGTTTGACACAAAAGCAAGCCAAAACCGGCCTTCCCGAGTTAGATCATCTTTTAGTATTTTGTGGGAAGGGTTGATCCAAGCCGGGGTCCCCCGTGCAATCATCAACGCAACCCAAGCTCTTTCTCCATCACGGTTAGCTAACTTTGTCTGATATTCGGCTTGGCTTG
>ML277958.1:8055-20217 GCA_005239495.1 Nicotiana undulata
GGGGGGGGGGGGGGGCAGTGAAAATTACAATTTTTTTTTTGTGCGGGAGTAGGGGTGGAGGTGCAAAAAAAAAAGAAAAAACATAAATTTGAAAATGACAAAAAAAAGTAATTTTTTTTGCGGGATGAGGGTGGGGGTGGGATGGGGTGAGGTGGGTGGATGGTGACGAAAAAAAATCTTTTAGGAAAGAGGGCATGAGATGGGATTAGGTGAGTAGGTGTGGGGTGAGTTGGTGAGAATAAAGTATAGGGTGGGGAAGCTTGAGAAGGAATTTTGGAAAATATTTTCCTTTCTCTTGATAGGAAAACATTTTTCTCCAATTGAAGAAAAATGAGTTGATGAGGAAAATATTTTCTAAATCATTTAAGCCAATCAAACATGAGAAACTCTTTTTGGCATCGGCCAAACACTTTTTCTCGCTGGTCGAACTTTCTACGAAAGCGAAAATTAGAAAATATTTTTCGAAAAATATTTTCGTTCGTACCAAACGCATCCATAATCATTGAAAGTTTCTGCAACCGGCCTTAATTTAAGTCCAACTGTTAGAAACGTAAAACTGGTTACTGATATTTCGAATTTACACAAAATACAACCTATTCAAGACTTATTTAAATAAGTTACAACTGCTTTAAAAAAATTACATAAAATAGGATCTTTACAACTTTTAAACTTTCTAATTAGATTTTATATCACTTTAGTATCCCTTAAATATATGGTTTGCAAATAAGGATTACCGTGACAAGTGACAACTATCATTATATTTAAATGCATAACTCTTAAAGATTCTCTTGAAAATTTCCCTTAAAAATACTAGTACATTACTAAAAGAGAATTAAAATTTCTCTTGAGCTGTAATCTGTGTGTCCCTTTTTTACTGTGTCACGATTAGGGGTGTTTGTGGTTCGGTTTGGATCAATTTTTTCCTAAAAAGAAACCAAACCAAGTACGTCGGTTTTTCAAATATTAGAACCAAACCAAACCAAGTAAGTCGGTTTTTCAAATATTAGAACCAAACCAAACCAAACCAATTAAGTCGGTTTTTTCTCGATTCGGTTTATGTCGGTTTTTTCTTAAATATAAGACATACACTACCCCACACATATTCCGGCGACCACATTTTCAGCGTGACACTATCAAATCAATTGCTCTTTGAGAAATCTATTATTTACTAAAATATATTGATGATAATTGAATCAAATAGTGATGAATAATTTAAGGACTCAATTAATTTTTTTTTTATACATGAAATGGATTCTTACACTTAACAAAAGAAAACTACCAATCAAACTAGAATATAAAGGTAAAGAATTGTACTACAAGTGCAAACGATTAACATTCACCATAAATTTTTTGAAACTTTGTATATATATATATATAGGTGTAATAATAAATTTGAAATAGCTACCTATGGTCAGTTTGGTCCGGTTATTTTTTGATTAAAACCAAAACCAAACTAAATTTGATCGGTTTTTAAAATTTAAAACCAAAACCAAACCAAACCAAAAAGTATTGATTTTTTTGATCAGTTTGGTTTGGTTTTCGATTTGGTTCAATTTTTCGGGTTTTTATGAACACCCCTAGTCACGATAATGAATTAAAAGAAGACGGAGAACAGATATATATATTCTGTGTGCTTGTAGTTGTATGTGATATACTCGATATTGTATAAAGCCCGTTAATAAAATCCAAATAATGTTGTAAAATTAATATATTGAAGATCCTATATATAGTATATCATGAAATAACTTATATATTTCATATATATAATATCTTCGACATATAGTATGGTTAAAGTATATTCATTACATATAAATAATATACGATTAATATATTTAAATTGTGCTTCTTTAATATACCACATTAGTATATTTTAACTTTGTATATTTTCAAGAAAGAGAGTTTTAATTCTGTTAGTATACCGAGCCATAAGGAAGAAAAAAACCAATTATATATATATATACGCGCGCTCTCATAGAGCAAATAATATTACATACGCATGTGAAAGAATGGTCATCCAACCCAAGATAGATCCATTATATCCTTAAACGTGACCGATGAATTAATGACAATTATAGCATTATGTGTAATCTGGTTCTAGTGTTACATGTCTTCTTCTTTTTCTGGAAAACCCTACACAACTTATGAAGTACAAATATTAATATTCTCTAACATGTCCTTTCTTTTTTAATAAAGGGATATTATCCATTCAATCAAGATACCAAAATTGATTCTGCTGATTAGTGAAATCATGGTTAGTGGAGGGCGGTCACCTGAAAGGTTTTATCCTAAAAACTAGTGCATGAAAGAGTAGAGTCTGTTTACCTCGAATATAGCGTTAACGATTATATTTGATTTGTGATTCTAAAAATACGTAATTTATTTCAATACTAGTAGATAAGCAAGAAATATTAATAAGTAAGGAAAAAGTGATAACCAAACCAGTTTTGCCAAAGGAATTGAGGCCTCGAGCTCAATAATTTCGGGGTGTCGAGGTCAATAAGTAGCAATAAAGAACGAACAATAAATGAAGAACAATAAAGTTGATGAATATTCTTGAGACAGTAAACGAGAATAACAGAGTAGAATGTTCTATTGCAGTGAATGATGTTGTATGTTTACAAATGATTGGGATCCCCTTTATATAGGAGGGGAAAACCCTAAGATGGTACATATCTAATTATGACAAAGAATACTATTGGTACGGCTGTATAACGGCATAGTACGGATTTGTACTATCTCTTACAAATCTTATCTGCCCTGACCACGTGTCCTTGGAAAATTTCTGTTTTTTCTTGACTGTCATCGATTTTGCACTGCCTCGAGGTAGGTCGTGACGAGTCCTCGATGTGCTCTCTCGAGGTATATATTCTGAGGTCGGATTCGAACTTTACTTCGAACCCTACGAGCTCGGGTTCGAAGCACCATAGAGACCTCAAAATCGGGCTCTCCGATATCGATCGTATACAGATAGTCCCCGCTTTTCTTAGAATGAAATGATAAGAAACGATTTGATTCGACCCTTCGACGCTCCAATCATGATGTCAGTCGCGTGAGGTCAGCGGTAGGTGTGACTGAAAATCTGTGCAAAGGTCACATCTGCAGAGTTTTCAAAACCATTAATTGATAACGACTATTGGCCGTCGTTTAGCTTCCTCAACACGCTTAAATGACCCTTATAAATACTCCAATCCTTTACTTTTTATACTTTTACTTTCTACTACATCTTCAAATCTTCACTAACTCTTCTCTGCATTCATCCTTTCTTTGTGTTCATCTCTTAACCAGTTCCTTCTTCTTATTCTGAAATTTCACGACAAACATGGCAAAATCTTCTAAGACAGTTCCCCAAAAAGAGAAAACACCTCATCATCACGCTCGTCTAAGATCAAAACGGTAGTACCTCCTCGCATCGAGGAGCGTACCCCCGGGCCTTGTGAAACATCTTCTGATTTCAATGTCGAAAAACCTTCCTCGGTTGCGGGACGATGTGAACCCATGTCTCCATATATCAGTCTAATAACCGAAACCAAAAAGGTGAAGGCTGATTGTTGTTGGGGGGATGCTGTACAAGTGGAGATCCCTTCACCTGAAGAGGATATAACCACTCACAAAGCTGGTTTCCTAAGCGTATACACATACCCATTCAACTTAGGTCCGAGGGTGGATGAGACGCTTCATTCGAGTTAGGACCTATGACCTAATTCCCGTTGAGAAGATTCCATTCCCTGAGGAATGGAACATGAAGCGTAAGTGTCGACTCATCGAACATGTTTCATTAATTAACTGTTTTCTCTTCCCTTTGAACTAACTCCCTTCTGATGATGCAGCCATCGAGTGGTACCCTGATGCGGTTAAGGACCTCCCGGGTTTTGTTCGGCAACTAGCTTCCACCTCCACCTATGCTGAGCGCGTTTGGCGTGACTTGGCCAAAGGCCGATGGGAGGCCAAGAACCATGGTGAGTTATCGTCATTGCCGTATTTGAATCCCTTAGTGAAATATCTTTTAATAACACACTTAACTTTTGTGCTTATGTAGGCCTCAGAGAAGCTGTTTCAATAAGGCCGCCTCCGCTTGGCGAAGTAGATACTCAAAAACCTGCCAAGGATAAGAAGAGAAAGAAGGAGTCACCGGCTGAGTCCCCGAAGCCCAAGAAAACCAAAGCTCGGAAATCTAAGGTCGATACGGTAGCCTTATATTTTGAAGCTGTTGAGAGTCTTCGTGCTGAGGACGAATAGGATGATCGCTGCCCGTTAGTGATCAAAGGAAGAGGAAGCATTGGTGCTTCAAAGGCTGCTGAGCCGAAGACTACTGAATTAGAGGCTGCCGAGGTGGTTCAACCTCGAACATGGGAGGTCTCCAAAGGGAGCTCGGGGAAAATCTCCGAGCCGGCTGATGACCAAAACATACCTCGCGCTGAAAAGCATTCGGTCGAAGGGCCTGAAGAAACCAACCCCGAAGTTCCTCGAAGGAGGGAGAAGGCCCCGATTGAGTCGCTCGGGGTAATTGACGTGGATGACTCCCCACAAGGCACATCTTTTTCCGAGGGGAAAATACTGGATGCCGAGGACATGAAGACTCCCGATGCGGGGGCATCCCATGGGGAGAATGATATTTTTGAAGAATGTCTTTAGGGGATTGAGGAGGGCCCCGACCTTGATGCCTCGTTGATCTTTGAAGAGGACGATAAGCTTCGAAAGCAGGTATACTTTATTTTAAACAATTATGCTCAGTATTTGATTCAAGCTTTTCTGACTTCCTTTATTCTTGACCAGGCTGTGATGCTCTACGACCAAGCTTTCTCAAAGTCTCGGGCCGAGCTTGCCCGATGTGAGGATGAGCTTAGAAAGCTCATGGTAGAATTTGATGAACTCAAGGCTCTCTATGCCAAAAGTGAGGGGGAAATCAACAACCTTCGAGCCCGTTTAGAGAAGGCGTCCCAAGAGAGGGACGATTTCATTGAGCAGGTAATATAACCTTTGTGGGCTTGTTTTATGTTTACTCATTTTTGGTGTCTAATGTGGAAACATGATTTTTGCAGCTTAAGCAGAAAGATGACCTGGTGGGGCAACTTCGGGAGGAGCTTGGGGTCAAAGATACTGAGATCCTTGGGTTGAAGCAACGCATGGATGATATAGCCTCCGAGAAGGATACTCTTTGAGAGAAGCTGACCTCGGTTGAGCACCAACTTCAAGGTGCAAAAGAAGAAAGCCGTAAATATAAAGAGCTTCATGTTGAATCGGCCGTTGAGTTATCCAAAGTCATGTCCGAATCTGATGCACTCATGTCTTCTTATCGGACTAACGATGCTGCTGCAAATGCTCGGGCTAAGAAGGTATATGCTGAAGTCGAGCTCAATCTAACTCGTGCCCTCGACCATTCTCGATAGGAGTCCCGAAAGCAGTCTCTCGAGGAGGTGCACGCCAAAGTTTTTGATCTTTCTGCCGAGATCGAGAAAGTGAAGGCCTTAGAAGAAAAATCGACTGCACTGCTTACTTCTGATAAGGATTCTGCTAGTGGCTCGGAGAGTGGTGAAGACGAAGACGAAGCCCCCGAGGGGTAAAAGGCAACTGAAGATCAGGCCACCGAATATGCAGCTCCTGAGGAAATTACCTTCGGTCGAGTGAGCCCGAGACAATAGACTAAGCTTTTTTCAATTTCCTTCTTTTATGTAAGGGATTCGCGTGGGAGCTTTGTAAATATACTTTTGGGTCATCATCTATATAAAGAATCTTCTGTTTCATCTTTGTGTTGTGTTAATTTCCATCTCGTCTTTGAAATGAGATTTGGTGTTGTTGATGATCAGTCCGATGTATTGGACTTAGAATAGAAAAACTTTAGGTTTCGTGCTTGATCAACAATCGATAATAGGTGACCACTTAGGGTCCGATCTTTGAGCTAAGCTTTAGCTCGGGACTTTCGAGTCCGAACTAGGTAAGGTCTCGAGCATAGTGTGCTTCGGCCTTTAAGTTCTTTAGGTATCGACCCTTAGGCTCTTTTAAGTTGGCCCTTAGGCTCTTTTAAGTTGGCCCTTAGGCTCTTTCGAGTTGGACCTTAGGCTCTTTAT
Organism: Nicotiana undulata; assembly: GCA_005239495.1. NCBI lineage: Eukaryota > Viridiplantae > Streptophyta > Magnoliopsida > Solanales > Solanaceae > Nicotiana > Nicotiana undulata. Next base: position 14,121 of record ML277958.1, read on the forward strand.
ATTGTTCCTTAGGATCTTTATGTTGGCCCTTAGGCTCTTACATATCGGCCCTTAGGCTCTTACAAATCGGCCCTTAGGCTCTTTTTAGATTGGGTCGATTCAACCTCAAAATGGCTACAATTTTCCCCCATTCTAGCTAAAGACTTGTAAAATTTTTGTTATGCCTTGGCATGGTTTTATATTTGTCCGACTTTTCGACGGTTCAATTGATTGGAACCTCGATTGCAAGTCGATGTGCGACGATAGTTGAATACCTCGTGAGGTTTTCTCGAAGGGTGAAGTTTTTGAAGCCTTCATATTGTTCGAGGCTGATTTTATCGAAGCCCTTTTGCTTATGCCGAGGGTAGCCTGATTTAACCGGTTTTTCGAAGTATTTGAAGGCCTTTAGTTTTATGGAGGAAATCAGACGTTTTCGAGCCGCATAGTTTTGGCCGTAGCCTTTTCATATGACCGTAGTAATTTTTATGGCCGTAGTCTTTAGTCCCCGAGTGAGATGGCCTTGGCCTTAATATCGAGGGTATGCCTTTCTTAAGGTCGTATAAGTTCGTGTATGCCTCATTGAGGTCTTAAGAGTTCGAGTTTTCCTCATTGAGATCTTAAGAGTTCAAGTTTGCCTCATAAGACCTCAATGAGGCATACACGAGTTCGAGTATATTCAGTCATAAATAAGATAAATCTAGCTTTACCTGGCGACGTTGGTAGGGGTCCGACGATGTCCATCCCCCATTTCATGAATGGCCACGGGGATAGGACCGAGTGTAGTTGTTCACCGAGTTGATGAATCATCGGTGCAAATCTTTGGCAGTTGTCACATATTTGAATGAACTCCTTGGTGTCCTTTTCCATGCTATCCCAGTAATACCCCGCTCTGATTACCTTTCGAACCAAGGAATCGACACCGGAGTGGTTTCCACAAGTGCCTTCGTGGATTTCTCGTAGCACATAATCGGTGTTCCCCGGTCCCAAGCGTACTGCTAGTGGTCCGTCGAAGGTCCTTCCTTACAATGTTCCATTCTCGTCGAGTGAAAATCGGGCTACTTTGGCTCGAAGGGCCCTTGATTCTTTTGGGTCCGTAGGGAGCTTCCCATGTTCCAAGTAGTCGATGTACTTGTTCCTCCAATCCCATGTTAGACTCGTTGAGTTGATTTCTGCATGGCCCTCTTCGATCACCGACTTTGATAGTTGTATGACAGTCGCCGGGACTATGCCATCTTCTTCAACAGACGACCCCAAGTTTGCGAGTGCATCGGCTTCACTATTCTGTTCTCGAGGTATGTGGCCAGGGTCCACTCTTTGAAGCGATGCAATGTCACTTGAAGCTTGTCTAAGTATCTTTGCATCCTATCTTCCCGAACCTTGAAGCTTCCGTTTACTTGGTTAACCACCAAAAGGGAGTCACATTTTACCTCGATGACCTCTTCTCCAAGGCCTTTGGCTAGTTCGAGACCTGCAATCATGGCCTCATACTCGGCCTCATTGTTAGTCAATTTCGAAGTTTTTATAGATTGTCTAATTATACCGCCCGTAGGTGGTTTTAGAACTATTCCGAGCCCGGACCCTTTCACATTCGAGGCACCGTCTGTGAAGAGGGTCCATACCCCCGATGATGTGCCCGTTTTTAACAAGAGTTCTTTCTTTACTTCGGGCACGAGGGCAGGCGTACAATCGGCCACGAATTCTGCCAAAAATTGAGACTTAATAGTCGTTCGAGGTTGATATTCGATATGATACCCTCCAAGTTCGATGGCCCATTTGGCCAATCGGCCCGATAATTCGGGCTTATGCAAAATGTTTCGATGTGGATATGTAGTTAACACACTTATAGGGTGACATTGAAAATATGGTTTCAATTTCCTAGATGCACTTATTAATGCAAGAGCTAATTTTTCGAAGTGCGGATACCTGGTTTTAGCATCTCCTAGGGTCCGACTTACGTAATAGACAGGGAATTGCGTACCTTGTTCTTCTCGAACCAACACGCCACTTCGCTACCTCGGACACGTCTAAATACAAGTATAGTATTTCATACTCATTCAGAGTATGGAGCAAAGGCGGGCTCGAGAGATACCGCTTTAATTCCTCCAAGGCTTGTTGACATTCTGGAGTCCATTCGAAGTTTTTCCTCTTCTTGAGTAGGGAGAAGAAATGATGACTCCGATATGATGACCTTGAGATAAATCGACCTAAGGTTGCTATCCGCCCGGTGAGCTGCTTCACGACTTTCACATTGTTCACCACAGTGATCTCCTCGATGGATTTGATTTTATCGGGGTTAATCTCGATCCCCCTGTTTGACACCATGAAGCCCAAAAATTTGCCCGATCCGACTCTGAAAGCGCATTTCTCGGGGTTGAGATTCATGTTGTACCTTCTTAGGATATTGAACGTCGCCTGCAACATGTCATCAATGTACACTTCCATAGATTTGCCTATTTGATGTTCGAACATCCTATTAACTAGGCGTTGATATGTAGCTCCTGTATTTTTTAGCCCGAAGGGAATTACATTATAGCCGTATGTACCATACTTCGTGATGAACGGAGTCTATTCCTGGTCCTCCGGGTTCATTTGAATTTGATTGTACCCGGAGTAGGCGTCGAGAAAGGTAAGGATCTCGTGGACGGCCGTAGCATCGATCAAACGATCGTTGTTGGGCAATGGGAAAGAATATTTAGGGCATGCTTTATTCAAATCTTTGTAATCTACACACATTCTACGTTTATTCCCTTTTTTGGGGACTACTACTATGTTAGCTAGCCATTCGGGGTATTTTACTTCCCTAATAGATCCTATTTTGAGAAGTTTTGTTACCTCATCTTTGATGAATACATGCTTTACCTCGGACTGAGGTCTCCTTTTCTGCTTCACCGATTTGAACCTGGGGTCGACACTTAGTCGATGTGTGGTTACCTACGGTGAGATCCCTGTAATGGGACCAAGCGAAACAATCAATATTATCAATAAGAAATTGAATGAGTTTTTTTTGAGTTGGGGGTTAATCCCGTTCCCAGGTATACCTTTCGCTCTGGAAGATGCTCGACCAATATGACCTGCTTGAGTTCTTCGACTATGGACTTCGTTGCATCTGATCCCTCGGGGCCAATGAATGCTCGAGGGGTGAGGAAATCTTCTTCTTCATCCTCGAACACATGTTCATCGGTCACCGGTCCCTCGGGCACCACCATGGGTATGGGCTGTGATTGCTATTTGGTTACCTGTTTGTCCTTCGACTTCTCTGAGGTGGATGGTGTCGATAATGGTTCCAAGTCGTGTACTGCGAACATCTACTTACCTGCATGCTGCTCTCCATATACTGTTTTCACGCCATCCTTCGTTGGGAATTTCATCATTTGATGAAGATTCGATGGCACTGCCCTCATGCTGTGAATCCATAGCCTTCCAGGTAGGGCATTGTACCTCTTGTCACCTTCGATGACATGAAACTTGGTATCTCGTATGGTTCCGACCACGTTGACTGGGAGGATGATTTCCCCCTTCGTTGTTTCACTCGTCATGTTGAATCCATTCAAGACTCGAGAGGCGGGTATGATTTAGTCGAGCAACCCGAGCTGCTCCACGACCCTCGATCTGATTATATTTGCTGAGCTGATCCACGAGAACACATTTAACTTGAAATTTATTTCAAAGGATAGAAATTACCAGTGCATAATTATGAGGCTGAGACAAGGCCTTGATTTCTTCCTCGCTGAATGTAAGAGTGTCCTCGGGTATGTAGTCCCGAGTCCGCTTTTCCCTCGTGATGGATACTTTTGTTCATTTGAATATGGGTCCTTGTGGGACATCGACTCCTCCGATGATCATATGAATGACATGTTGGGGTTCTTCCAGTTCATTCTTCCTGTTTGCATCTCTCTCTCGAAATTGGTTCTTGGCCCGGTCGGTGAGAAACTCTCGGAGGTGCCCCTCGTTGAACAATCGAGCTACCTCCTCTCGAAGCTTTCTGCACTCCTCGGTTCTATGACCATGAGTGCCATGATACTTGCACATTAAGTTGGGGTTCCTTTGAGAAGGATCAGATTGTATGGGCTTGGTCTATCTGGTGTCTCTAATCTTACCAATGGCTGATACGATATCTGAGGCATCGATGTTGAAATTATATTCTGACAATCGAGGTGCCTCCATTGATCCCTGTCACGACCCAAAATCCCACCTTCGGGCCATGACCGCGTCTAACGTTGAACCCGCTAGACAAGCCAACGTTTGAACTAAATAAAAATCATTAACAGCTAAAACGAACACGATAACTAAGGCATCGATGGTCAACAATATGAAAGTTAACAAATTACCAAAAATAATACAGCAACTTTGAAATAAAACCCATATGCAAATCCCAGAACTGGTGTCACATACTCACGAACTGTCTAAGAGATTACTAAATACAAAGGTCTGAAAATAAGAACATGTCACTGTCTTTGAAACTATAAGATAAGATAGAGCTGAAAGTGAAGGGAAGAAGGTGACGCCAAGGCCCACGAACGTCTGCGGGTCTACCTCGATGTCTCATGTATGAACTGATGGAATGCTCTGACCGTCAGTGACCACCAGGTCCGGCTGCGTAGTCTGCACAACATAAAGAAGTGCAGGTGTAGCATCAGTACAACCGACCCCATGTACTGAGTAAGTGCCGAGCCTAACCTCGGCGAGGTAGTGACGAGGCTAGGACCGACAACATTATATGTACCTGTGCAATTCTATATAATAACATGAAAAATATCGACGGAAATAAGCAAGTAAAACAGATACGGGGAGAACATGCTGGGGGTAAAAGGGGCAACAAAATGCTAGCACAGTAGAATAGGGTAATAACTAAAGTGTAAAAAGTAAAAGCAGGAATTTAACGTCTCAGGACAGATAATGAANTAAATAATGAACGATCAACACGGTATGTCCCCTCGTGTGATAAATAATAAACAATCAGCACAACAGGTCCCCTCGTGCGATAAATAATAAACGATCAACACGGCATGTCCCCTCGTGTGATAAATAATAAACAATCAACACGACATGTCCCCTTGTGCGATAAATAATATAAAAGCAACAATATAATGTGAAAATCAACAATAAGAAGTCTCAAGTGTATGGAAATACTAAATAAAGTTCTATCGTCCCGGCAAGGGACTCAGCTATAACCAACCTCGCGCCAGAAATACAATTTCAACAGTAAAAGCCTCAACTGAAATAAATAACACAATAACTCCCCATGTCATGGAACAACATCAAGGTATCACTTCTAAATCACCAATTACTCATAGTACAGAGAATATTAAGCACACGGTATGATTCATCACGATTTACTCACGGGCATGCTTGACCGCAACATATAGGCACTCGTCACCCCGCCTATACGTTGGACACGAATTACACATAGAAAATAAGACTCTATACCTAATCCCTCAAGCTAAGGTTAGGCTAAACACTTACCTCAGCTCCAAAATGCAAGTCAAGCCTCAATCACAACCTTTCCTCTCGAATCCAACTCCGAATAGATAATATCTAGACATAATGGATTTATTAACATCAATAAATACTCAATAAACCAATTTCCAAAGCCTAATTATACATTTTGTACTATTCTTCCAAAAATACTAAAATTCGACCCCGTGCCCGCATGCTCGAATCCCGAAAAATCTCGGAGGAATCACTCACCCATAGCCTAAGGATCATTAATATGAAGTTTCTACTGGAATTCATAGAATTAAACGGACAATACGCCAATTTCTCAAGAACCCTAAATTCACTACCCAATTCTTGATTTTCCATTAATTTAGTAGGTAATCCCATTAATTATGCATGCATGAAACTAGTATTAGGAAGGAATTAACTTACCTTAACAGTAGCTAGGTCGTGGTGTGCTCCTCCCAAGCTCACAAGTCTCTAATGGGGTTTTTGGTATGAAGGGAATGAAGAAATCCCGAGTTTGGCACTTTAAAAACAGTTTTCCTACAGGGGTTTCCGCACCTGCGACCCTGGGACCGCACCTGCAAGGAAATGGACACACCTGCGGAAAATGGCAGGGGGAGCTGGGTTCGCACCTGCGGAGTTGGGGGCCGCACCTGCGGTCCCGCTCCTGCGGAAA